>JAMWET010002366.1:0-17135 GCA_024036415.1 Prochilodus magdalenae
AGAGACAAAATGGGAAAAAAAATTGAGAAAGAAAGACATTTTGTCTGATTTTTAAAGAATTTATTTGCAAAATAATGGTGGAAAATAAGTATTTGGTCAATAAGCAAACAAGCCAGATGATTCTGGCTGTCACAGACCTGTAACTTCTTTTTTAAGAGGCTCCTCTTTCCCCCACTCATTACCTGTATTAATGGCACCTGTTTGAAGTCGTTAACAGTATAAAAAGACACCTGCCTACAACCTCAAACACTCACACTCCAAAACTCCACTATGGTGAATACGATAGAGCTGTCGGATGACAGATGATTCCGATTTTTAGACCTGCACCAGGCTGGGAAGACTGAATCTGCAATAGGCAAGCAGCTTGATGTGAAGAAATCTACTGTGGGAGCAATAATCAGAAAATGGAAGACCTACAAGACCACTACTAATCTCCCTCGATCTGGGGCTCCACGCAAGATCTCAGCCCGTGGGGTCAAAATGATCACAAGAACGGTAAGGAAAAATCCCAGAACCACAAGGGGGGATCTAGTGAATGACCTGCAGGAAGCTGGGACCAACGTTACAAAGGCTACCATCAGCAACACACTACGACGCCAGGGACTCAGATCTTGCAGTGCCAGACGTGTGGCTTAAGCCAGTCCATATCCAGGCACGTCTGAAGTTTGCTAGAGAGCATTTGGATGTTCCAGAAGAGTATTGGGAGAATGTCATATGGTCAGATGAAACCAAAGTAGAACTATTTGGTAAAAACACAACTCGTCGTGTTTGGAGGAAAGTGAATGCGGAGTTGCATCCAAAGAACACCATACCAACTGTGAAGCATGGGGGTGGCAACATCATGCTTTGGGGCTGTTTCTCTGCAAAGGGACCAGGACGACTGGTCCGTGTACATGAAAGAATGAATGGGGCCATGTATTGTGAGATTTTGGGTGCAAACCTCCTTCCATCAGCAAGGGCAATGAAGATGAAACGTGGCTGATCCCAAGCACACTGCCAGGGCAACAAAGGAGTGGCTTCGTAAGAAACATTTCAAAGTCCTGGAGTGGCCTAGCCAGTCTCCCGATCTCAACCCCATCGAAAACCTTTGGAGGGAGTTGAAAGTCCGTGTTGCCCGCCGACAGCCCCAAAACATCACTGCTCTAGAGGAGATCTGCATGGAGGAATGGGCCAACATACCAGCAACAGTGTGTGCCAACCTTGTGAAGACTTACAGAAAACGTTTGACCTCTGTCATTGCCAACAAAGGATATACAACAAAGTATTGAGATGAACTTTTGTTATTGACCAAATACTTATTTTCCACCATTATTTGCAAATAAATTCTTTAAAAATCAGACAAAATGACTTTCTCAATTTTTTTCCACATTTTGTCTCTCATAGTTGAGGTCTACCTATGATGTCAATTACAGGCCTCTCTCATCTTTTTAAGTGGGACAACTTGCACAATTGGTGACTGACTAAATACTTATTTTCCCCACTGTATATGTTCAAAAACAAAAGGCCAAAGATCCGAGGTATGCCAAGAAACCTGTTGGGCTCTATGTTGGTATTTTAGTCCTGGTGTCTGTTTATTTCCATGTCAGTAAACAAATGATGTCCCGGTTGTGTTCTGTTAACACTGCAAAGAAATAACTATGCTTATAGTTACAGGGCCCAAACAACAACTTACCCAAGGACCAAGTTATTGGTATAGTACAAGTGTGACTACCCATATGGGAAATCGAACCCCAGCTCGGACAGCAAGACCTGGCAAAAAACATCATCCACTACACTATATCCAACCACGTATAAGAACTAAGGACTGAAAAGAAAAAGCACTAACCTGCCCTGGACTCAGTTTCAGCACTTTTTTACTTCACTGTTATAGAAATTTTTTTGGCTCATGTGTGCATCAGGACATTTCAGTCAACCCACCTGCTAATAGATAAACCGTGGCGGTATCCACTAGACAGGACAATGGCACTAGGAAGACTTGTATTAAAAAACAGCTCAGTGACTTAGACTGGTACACTCAAAGACATGCCGCTGTGCCACGTTATAAAAATGGAAAAATTTATTGAGAAATGGGAAGCAAATCCGTATTAATTCTGGACTTTTGGAATGGGATGTCCTAATAAGCCCATACAGCTGATTGGTGCGATGTGCACATATCATCACCTGGTCCAATGAAAACCATGTGTCTGGGTGCAGCTATATATTATATATACTATATATATATATATATATATATATAGCTGCACCCCAGGACACATGGTTTTAATTGGACAGTGTGAATGATTCTATATATATGTAATAATATATAGTATATGTTACACGTTTATTGTTTTGGAACACCATTCTGCTTTCCCTGTTCATCTCTGCTGTTTTGAATGATGACCAGGTTTGCTCCTCTTCTCTGCGGTCCTGTCTGCCGCTGTCCCAGATGGACTTCTGCTCAGTTGAGACATAGTACAGACTGGAACTGAAGTCTGAATATCATCCTTCCTGGCTGGCCTTTTCTAAAAGACAGAAAATCGAAAAATATGGACAGTGTTAGCCGGAGTGAATTTCTAGTATACCTTCTCCCAGCCCACTTTGTCCCTCTTTTTATGGCATTTATTTATTAATTTATATCAATTTATTCATCCCAAATGTTTAAATGTGCCCAGCACAGTGCATACCCTGTATACTCTTTCACACCAACCAAGGGCTTCACATCAGCTTCAACAGAAGCATAAAAGGACCATCCTAAATCATATGCATAGTCATATTCTCATGGGCCAATTGGTCTTGGGTACCTGCTAGACCCAAGGCTAAATGTCAGGTTGCTGGGTTAAATGTGGAGGTACAACTATAGTGCCTTGGGTTAAACACATTTACACCTGAACATGTGAGAAGCTGAGCTGAACACTAAAACCCTGCTCAGCTAAAGCCTAATTCCTGATTCAACATACAGCCATGAACCTCACCTCACATCCTCAACCCACTAATCATGTGCTTGGCCAACCTCTCCACTCTCAGATTCAGCTAAAACCTTTGTTGTGGCTAAATGGCCTGAATTGGGGCCCAGCTGATGAAGCACCCATATTTAAAATCACTGTTTAATAAATAAATAAATACTTTATGTTTACATTCCTGTATTAAACACATCTAAAACTTACCCAAATGCTGGAGTTTCTTCTGAAGGGTGTCCCTCTCTGCTATCAGTCCAATGTAGCTTGTTTCCAGATGGTCTTTTACTGTAGTCAGGTTCTGGTAGCTGGCCAGTAAGTGCTCTTTCTCTATAGCCAGGTTGGTGTATCTGGTCAGTAACTGCCCTCTCTCTGCGCTGAAGTGGAGCGACACTGCTGTGATGGTGGTCAGCAGGAGAACACACAGCAGCCCCAGACACACTGCAGCCCCTTTATAGTATCCGCTCCTTGTTTTATCAGACTCTGTAAGAGCACCACCGATAGGACAGGAAAGTCCAAAGACAGAGCTCCTGGATATCTCCATATCTTCTCCTGGACAACAGTTAGAACACATGGAAAGACAAAGCAGACATTCGCTTCAGACTCCTGCTGCTCAGATGTTTCTCCTCAAGCTCCTTTGTGTGGTTTAGTAGAGGTTTCAGTATAGACGAACATCGTGCTCAGATTTGCCGATACAGATACACTCATGGTTCCTGTTTCCCATCGCTTTGATGAGTAACTAGTGCAACTATCTGGAACTGAATATGAATAAGCAGCTCGTCTGTCTAAGAAGCCGAGAGAGTCATTCACCGCTCGTCCAGACACTGAAGTATAAGAGGGCACTGATATTTACACACACCTCAAACTATCAGACAGCTCATAGAGAATAAAGAAAGATAGATGATGAAGGAAGAGAGAGAGAGAGAGATGAGAGACCATGTGCACCTGAGCTCTTCTGTTCCTGGTTCTTTCTTGGTTCTTGAGGCCCAGTATGCTCGCCCCTGAAGTCTTCATATACGTCCTGGTCATCATTATCCACATCCTCATAAGGTTCTGCAGAACTGATTGAGTTCTCATATATAACCTGGGCCATTTTCATTCCTCCCTGCTTCAGTAATTCAGGTCTGGGAGTGTGGATGTGAGCTCTGACAGGTGTAGCTGTTAACATATGAAACTGATGGTGGCTACTCTACACAAAGCACTTCAGCTTTCAGAATGACTCTGAGCTTCTGCAAATAAACTGCGGTCACTCGGGTCAGCGATGACAAACTCACCACTGAAACCACTCACGCCCTTTAACTTTACTACTGTGTGCAGTCATTACTGCAGTTCTCAGCCCTCCAATCAGCATGCAGTCAGTTCATCAGCACGCTAGTGTTCTGTAAGTGAACCAGCCCTGTCATTGACATATCCTTCAGCAGATTCCACAAATTGACAGAGGATCTAACAATTTTTGTCATCTTCATTGAACTCTCTTGACGCAAAACCATGACCCAGAAGTGGACGGGGCTGTAACCTCAAGCAAGGCTTTTACAGTCACCAATTAACTAAAGGGTCTGCAGTCAACAGCAACAAACCCAGAAACAGCAGCAGATAGATTTACCCTCCCGCACTAACAGTGGATTTTACATCAGTTGACTTCACTCTAAAACGTCCTTGTACCTGTGTTCTGCTTTTCTTATTTCCTCTTGGTGTTGGAGTCCTCCATCTCTGTATTGGAGTCATGGCATCTAACAGCATCTGCACTTTCATAAATATCCACCACCATCTCCACTCGCTCTCTGTTCCTCAGTGCTGTTCACGTCATTGTTAACACTCTGAGACATCTCTAATCTATAAGTCTTACTAGAAGACTGAACTACTGTCTCTGTCTGCAAACACTAGCGATCATGTACTCTTCATACGCACCTTCACACTGATAATGCTGGTCTGCTGTCGCTTCAGGAAATGACCAACCTGCTGTAGCTTCCTGTGGCCAGTGTCTGAACAGGGCATAGTTCAGACCTCATGGTGTGGTTGTACCCTGACAGCACTAAAACTGTGTACAGTGTTATGTATATGTAGCCTTATGATTCATTATCCATCCACCCTGCTCTAGTCAGCATTAAACTAAAGCTCTACTGTAGATATAAACCGAGATAAGCACAGAAGGAACTGTGACGTGTTTCTGACTGTAATGTGGTGGCTTCATGACTAGAGAAATATCATGTGACTGACTAAGTAACAGCCCCTCCCCTTACCCTGTCCACTGACACGTTACCCTCAGGAGCTACACATAAGCAGTGGCTCTCTTCTACTGTCAACAGGGTTAGCTGGCCTGCTCCTCCTAAAGCTGCTGTTATTGCTTTCTACTCCTGTGTGTTCACCACAGTCTGTTTAGGATTCATAGATCCAAGAAAGTTTGTGCAACTAGTCTGTAACTGGTCTCTCTCTATTGCCAGGTTGGTGTAACTGGTCTGTAACTGGTCTCTCTCTATTGCCAGGTTGGTGCAACTGGTCTGTAACTGGTCTCTCTCTATAGTCAGGTTGGTGCAACTGGTCTGTAACTGGTCTCTCTCTATTGCCAGGTTGGTGCAACTGGTCTGTAACTGGTCTCTCTCTATAGTCAGGTTGGTGCAACTGGTCTGTAACTGGTCTCTCTCTATTGCCAGGTTGGTGCAACTGGTCTGTAACTGGTCTCTCTCTATAGTCAGGTTGGTGCAACTGGTCTGTAACTGGTCTCTCTCTATAGTCAGGTTGGTGCAACTGGTCTGTAACTGGTCTCTCTCTATTGCCAGGTTGGTGCAACTGGTCTGTAACTGGTCTCTCTCTATAGTCAGGTTGGTGCAACTGGTCTGTAACTGGTCTCTCTCTATAGTCAGGTTGGTGCAACTGGTCTGTAACTGGTCTCTCTCTATAGTCAGGTTGGTGTAACTGGTCTGTAACTGGTCTCTCTCAATTGCCAGGTTGGTGTAACTGGTCAGTAACTGGTCTCTCTCTATAGTCAGGTTGGTGTAACTGGTCAGTAACTTGTCTCCCTCTATAGTAAGGTCGGTGTAACTGGTCTGTGGTCTCTTGCCATATTCAGGATGGTATTTTGAGCTTTAGATGTTGGACTGATGACCCAATATTCTCCTGCAGGATTTTCTAAGCTATAAAGCATTGCCACTATGTTTGACTGCTGGTATGTCGCTCTAATTGTGGAGGGCTGTGTTAGCGTTGCGCTACATGTAGCAGTACCCTTCTCTTCTAGAAACTTCTCTGCCTGATGGAAAATCTCATGTTAGTCAATCCTCAGCCACAGCGCCCGAGTTTCTGAGAACTCTTATAACCGAACAGAAAACATCAAACACGTCTCCTCGATATTATAATATTTTAATAGTTCCAACGGATCAATACATGTGTCACTGAACAGAAAGGGAACATCACAGTTTCTGCAATTCATTCATAGTATTTAGATGTTTTTCTCACAGATCCCACCTACTACAGAGTAACAGGGATGATCAGCCCAGGCTGACATAATATCATGTCCAGCAGGCCAGTAGCCAGTTGTAACACAGCCCTCATTGTCCTTAGGTTTGACCCTCCACCAGAACCTGAAACCCAGAGAAACGGAATCAGAGTTCTCACTATTACACCTCTAGACCTTATTAGAGAGAGTAACCAACTGCATCATGAGAAGAGTCCAGTTCAGTGGTCTCTTACTGAGTGTTCAGTACTGAGCCATCCACCCATTTCCAGACCCCCTTTGTGTCAGTGTTTGTCAGACCAATCCAAGCTTCAGTGCGGCCAAACTTTTGAGTGATGAACTCCTGTAATTGTTGAAGCAAAGAACAGTTAAGAGTGGTTTTCTCTCTTAGCAACGGTTCCTGTCTTTCTCTCTCCCCCCACTCCCTCACCTGTTCTTCTGTGCTGTTGATGATCACCAGGTCTGCTCCTCTCTGTCTGCAGTACTGTCTGCTTTCGCTCCAGCTCTTCTTCTCAGTAGAGATGTAGTAAAGACTGGAGTTGAAGTAGATCCAGCCTTGTTTTCAGAATGAACATAAAGGTAGACACAATGATGAGCACAGACCTTTCATGGACCGCAACCATCTTCATTTTTCAATTCCCATCTTTCTAAAAACAGCCCAGCAGCTTATGGCATATGTGAGTCAGACTTCACGAGTTGCCCACTTATCCCCCGCCACTACCATGATAGACCCAGACTTTGGAGTGTTATGCTGGAAACAGTCTGCATGGTCCTTTTCTTCTCTGAACACTTGCACAGCTTAAAAGATTGGCTCATCAGACCACGTATATTTTAACTTGAATTTCTGAAAGTAGCAAGGAACAGTGTTTATTAACAACAGCGTGTCACAATATACCCGAGTCCTTGTTGTCATATCCAACCACGAGTACACCACCACTCCCAGAACTGGCCCACCACCTCAAAACCTGGTTGTTTTAACCACTTCCCTATTGGGTGGGACATGTAGCATGGTGCCACAATGCTTGGGGAGTGGAAGCTAGTATGCACTTCCCCCCCTTTGACTACCAGCTACATACTGTATATCTGACACACTGAACTCAAAATCTCACAATCATGGAGTCAGTGCTTAGCCTATTGCCTTATTTGGGTACTCCTGGCCCTAACTTCCAAAGGAAGCATGCATGTCCAAAATCTTTACTGCTGTATTAAAAAAAAAAAAAAAAAAACTTTCATTTTAAGTAAACAACAGTTGACTTGGGGAAAAAGTCTGCTTGCATTGGCTTTAAAATGAATGAGGTCTCTGCCGTTTCCTGTAAAGTTTAGATTTTAGAGATACACTGATCATCAAAAGAACAGTTGAACAAAAAGTTGCACCTGAAAGGAATCAACCGACAGGAATAAAACTTGGTGGCTAGGTTTGACACTGTGAGACATGCCAATGATTCAAGATTCCCACTCTCCCGTGCATGTGACGTAAGCAAGGACGGGCCTCATCACTGACTGACCCAACAGACATGATTGCAGGCATTCAGAAAGCAGTGCAGGACCACCCTTCACACCACAGCAACGGCAGCCAAGACTGCTATCGAGCTGTGCCAGACCGTCATGGAGTGACTCAGTGGCAGCGGTTCATCTCAATGACGAGTTGTGCTTTTGTCTTGGTGGATTCGAATCCCTGTGGAAGATCTGTGGTCATGGCCAAGATGAACAGTTTGTTGTCACACATTCAGAAGCTTGATGTCCTTCCACCAGGTTTTTGGAAATGATGGTTGTACATATTCAAGCCTCAATAAGTCCCCAGATTTTCACCTACCCAGACTCAAAAGCATTTCCTGGAATCCATCTTTTTCCTTCTGCAACTGGTCTCTTTCTACACTCAGGTTGGTGTAACTGGTCTGTAACTGGTCTCTCTGCATAGTCAGGTTGGTGTTACTGGTCTGTAACTGGTCTCTCTCTGTAGTCAGGTTGTTGAACTTGATCCACAGCACTATGACAGCACTCAGCAGCAGAACACACAGCAGCCCCAGGCAGACTGCAGCCAGTCTGCTTCCCGTGTTTACAGAGCCTGTATGAAGAGAGCAGCAATGCTGAGAAATTACAATATGTGCATAACTATACACACACACACACACACACACACACACACACTGTCCAATCTTAGCAGCAAGGGGCCGGTGTGGTTCCAAGAAAGCAGATAGATGCATGATGAACTCCGAAGACTGAAGCAGTTCTGATCCTGCTTGCTTGCAATAGCTAGTCATTGAAAACTGGCATGTGTGGGTGCATCAAAAGAACATGAACATGCGCACCTGAGCTCTGTCGTTCCGGGGGCAGCTTTGCTATCGGAGTTCCCATTTGAACTGCTTTGATATTTTCATATATATGCCGGCTGTCGTCAGAAACTCCTTTACATGTTGAATTTTCATAGACGTTCTCTGCCATCTCCATTCGTGGTTCTTCAGTTCTCCTCATCTTGATGTGCAGATGTCTCTGTTCTAAAAAGAACAGCAAGATCTTCAGTCCTGCCAGGAAGACTCAGGAGGAAGGAATGAAGGCAGGCAAGTACTAAAGAGTCTTTGGCCTAGGCCCTGTCCATGGCACAGGTCTTGGAACATTCAGACCCTCACAGATATGGGCAAATAGGGACACCTGGGCGGAGACCAAACCGGTGGTGGTGAGGAGGCGTCCGCTGAACATCAGAACCTAAAGCAGCCGAGCAGGTTGAGTTATTTTAAAGACAGCTGGGGGCCAGTGATTGGTCAGAGAGTAGTGTGGGACTGTGTGTGAGCTGAGGAGGAAGTAACAGATTTTTGTTGTTTCCCCTTTCCAACGTTTACCTGCTGCCTTTATGTTGCCTGTCATGGTATTTAACAATTCAGTCTTGAAATTTGAACCCTCAGGCTTTTGGTTATTGCCTCACCTCTGCTATCACTAAATTGCTGGCTGCCCTACCTTTGGGATTGATGTTGTAGAAGAACCACATCCACCTACTAACCCCCACCCCCACAACCAATCAACAAACCAACCAAGAACCTTACAATGGATGGTTCTTTAAAGAACAGTGTTGGGGTACCAAACCCAATGAATCCTATATGCTCAGTAAACCTACCCAGTATGATAGCATCATTATATGTTTCTGTGAAATTTACACACTTTGCTATAATCCACTAAACTGTATAAGTTCTTGGTATACCATCTTAGGGTTGTACCTCTTAGCGGTCACAATTAAGTAGCTTGCTTCTAAGACACTGTGTACATTTGGTCATGTGTCATGGGTATCAGGATTATACCTGTATACGGCTAAGCCACCAAATTATACAAGCCTAAATGCACTAAATATGTGTTTAAAACATGATTCAAAAAAAAATTGAGGAAATGGTCTGACGTGTAAATTCATCAGTCTCTCCAGGAAACATTCAACAACCAAAACCCCTCCCAGTACAACATGAATTCCTCCCCATCCATGCGATCTCTGTCTGCGTGGAAAATAATCATGGAGGACGTACGTGGTGGGGAACAGACAAAACAAAATGCTTAATGGCAATATGGAAAGCAAGTCCAAAGCAATCTGCAGATGATAGAAGCTGAATGGTTTTCAATGCATGGTCCTAAAATCTTATCAGGATACAGTCCCCATAGTATTCACATGAAGTGACCAGATGTTATCAGGGTCTGCGGGGTAGCACATTCATACTGCTGTCAATTACAGCTAGTCACTGCAGCTATACAGCAACAGACCATTCCCATCACACAAACACTCCACCATGTTTGTTCATTGATACAGTGTTATAATTGGGGGATGCTGTGTTTGTTTTACGCCACATCTAACATCCACAGAATATTACGAGCCTTATTAGCAGTGGTGTTTTCCCTGCTGCCTCTTGGGTACCATTTTTACCCAGTATATTCAGTGGTATGACAAGGTTCATGGTTAGTCACTGTACCTAACTCTTTAACTTAAACCTCATGTTATTAAATCCCTGTAACAAAGAACCCCTGGAAAAGTCATTGGAATCAAGTACAGGTTTATCAGACACACAGGATTAATTGGACCACATTAACTGGAACAGGCCAAGCAGACAAAGCAAAATGAGATCCAAATCTCAGCAATCAAAATGTGGAACCAAGAGGTCATATACATTCAGCAAATCAGAGAAGTCAACACTCAGACCTGCAGGAAAACCCTAACACGACTCCACAACAGGTACAACTGAATTAGAGGTTTATATACCATACAAAATGGCCAACACAGGAAACATGTGATCATCAATTAGAATTCAGGTTACTGAGACCTCTGGTGGCATGGAGGGGAATTGGCAGAAGAGGGGACAATCCCAAGCCACAGTACCCATGTTTCTCAGAATTTATCTTCTCGTCATTCTAATATTGTAGAAGTTGATGCTGTAAATATGCCCAATGAATAGAAAGTATTACAGGGACAATCTGTCCAGGCTGATACACTACAAGCTTGAGCAAACTTATACCAGTTACAGCACAGTCATCATTTTGTTCCAAGTCATTGGGTTCCTCCATCCACCAGAACCTGAAACACACAGAACAACATTTCTTCCACTATTGCTGATGTAGACCTCCTTAAAGAGAATATCTCCATCATGAACAGAGCTCACTCCAGTGGTGTCCTACACAGTGGTCTATGCTGAGCCATCCACCCATTTCCAGACACCCTCTGTGTGAGTGTCCGTCTGACCAATCCAAGCATCAGTGCTGCCAAACATTCTTTTAACAAGGATGTAAACTAATTCAATTTTAAATGGCTTCTTCATTAGCAGCATTATCCTCCAACTTGTTCTCAGGAATTCCAAGCCATTTCCAGGCCAGCTTGGAGATATCATTCCTCCAGCAAGTCCTATCCTAGTTGGCCGTGCCAGGTAAACCTCTAACGGGAGGCAGCCAGGGAACTACCTCAAATGCCTTCTCTCACTCTTTAGCTCCTCCCGGATGACTGAGCTCCTCACCATGTCAAGTAGTGTATAAGCCGCACACAATCCAAAGGAAGCTCCTTTTTGCTGCTTGTATCCACAATCATATTTTTTGGTCTTTACTCAAAGCTCATGACAAGTGACAGGTGAGGGTGTGGATGCTTACTGACTAACTGGTACAACTTAACTTCCTCATCATTACAGTCCAGTACAGTGGTCACATTATTGTTGCTGGCTTTACCAGCCTGCATCCCATCATCCTAGAACAAGACTGCAAGATACTTGAACTTCTATACCTGATACAGGTACTCTCCACTGATCCCTAGGGGTCATGTCATTTTTTTCCGGGACAGGGCCATGGACTTGGTGGTGCTGATCTGCATACCAGTCGTTTCACAGTGCAAACCAGTGATCAAATACAACTCGCTGTAGGCGTCCATGTGAAGAAGCCAAATAGACCATATCATCAGCAAACAGCAGAGATTCCATCTTTTGGACCTTACACCCTCTTGGCTACGCCTCATCACCCTGTACATGTATGCCACGAACAGAAGTGGAGAAAAGCACATTCAACAAGCTTGACTTAATGCCGAGTATATGGACACAGCTCTCACTCTGGGTATGCAAAGACTTCATGACCCATAGTAGTGGCCCTGGCATCTCGTATTCTTAGAGGACCTTCTACAGAATATCTTGGGGAACATGGCCATAAATTTACCAAGTCCATAAAAAACACATGTGGACTGGATTGGCAACTCCTATGCCCCTAAACAATCTATGTAAGGGTGAAAATCTGATCCATCAATTCAAATTTGGAAAAGAATTCCCAACATCAAAAGTTTTCAGTTGTGGTCAGTCCCAGTCTCCCTGAATGCTTTGATGACATTATGCACTGCAAACTGATGGGTCGTTTGCTGATGGAGTGGCATACCTCTACCCATGCTTGCTCACAAGATTAATAAAGTACCATTCCTGAATACCCAACCATGATTGCATCACCTGTTTCAGATGGTGATTGGACATTTGTTTCCTAATTTTGGATTGGACAGTCTTTTTAGGAACATGTTACAGGCATCAATTTCACAATATATAGAATGTATTTACAAAAATAGTGTGTATAATGTTGTATAATGGGTTTGTACCTATGTTCAGTAACCAGTCTCTCTCTAGAGTCAGATTGGTGTAAGTGGTCAGTACCCAGTCTCTCTCTAGAGTCATGTTGGTGTAAGTGGTCAGTAACCAGTCTCTCTCTAGAGTCAGATTGGTGTAAGTGGTCAGTAACCAGTCTCTCTCTAGAGTCAGGTTGGTGTAAGTGGTCAGTAACCAGTCTCTCTCTAGAGTCAGGTTGGTGTAAGTGGTCAGTAACCAGTCTCTCTCTAGAGTCAGATTGGTGTAAGTGGTCAGTACCCAGTCTCTCTCTAGAGTCATGTTGGTGTAAGTGGTCAGTAACCAGTCTCTCTCTAGAGTCAGGTTGGTGTAAGTGGTCAGTAACCAGTCTCTCTCTATTGGTGTAAGTGGTCATTAACCTGTCTCTCCCTATTCTCAGATTGGTATAAGTGGTCAGTAACCTGTCTCTCTCTAGAGTCATGTTGGTGTAAGTCGTCAGTAACCAGTCTCTACCCGGGTGGTCATAATATTCTGATATCACTATTACCACACAAATTTTACCACTATTACCGTCTGCAGGTTCTTGGTTTCCAACTAATCAGTTACATAATTGAAGTCATAATGGACCAGCAGACGCCCTTTCATAGATATCCACCACTTCCACATGCTCTCCTCTGGCCGGTTTTTGTGAGCTTTGATCATAACAAAAAGCTAATGCTGACCTGTTAAATAAGGAAGTCACATTGTGCTGCTGTCAAATGAGGAAGTTATCTAGCACTGACTAAACTGATTTGACATTCCTGTGGTTACACTAGGCTGCTTCTTCTCTATATATATATATATATATATCTTACAACACTACATTACAAATGTTTATTATTTCTTGTTTCAGGGTATTAAGTGTGTTTTTTGAAGTTTAATTAAAATTCAAATGTCCAGAAAATGCCTATTGGTCGCCATAAACTCTGCTTCTGTAGTCAGGACAATGATGTTTTAAGCAGTTCTTTATTTTCCTAAACATCTGACATACATTCAATGCTAATAACTTCAAGTAGCTTCTGGATCTATGAGAACTCTCGAAAATGTACCGAATCTTCCAGAATTTTCCATAACTTTTTTAGAACTTTCTAGAACTGTCTGGGACTGTCCAGTAGTGTACATCACTGTATAAATACAGGTGTGTTTAAACAGCCAGTTTAGTTTCTGTTCCAGCTTAGTTAGTGGACACAGACTTACTATATGTACATGGCAATGAGAAGCCGAAGCATCCAGCAGACACTTTCTGCTACGTCTGTGGTCAATTTATCAAAGTAAAAACCAGCACCGACTCTTGACCATTGCCATGAGGTCAGGAGAGAAATGGTCCATTCTTGGCTTTCGTAGCCAAGCAGCGAAAGTTTTAAATCTGATGTAGGCAGCTATAGGAAGTCAGTGAGAGTTGTGCAGCAGTGGCGTCACATGAGTAAACCTGGGAAGATTAAATAAGAGTGAGTTTTGGACATATTAGGTGACTAACAGTAAGAAGACTGCCAGGAGACCAACAACTAAAATAGGATGGGGTGGTGATGAGCAGAAATTGTTGATAATACAACACAAAAATGCTGTAAAGGACATTTCTATAACTCTATAAAACAATAATGTAAGTGAGACCTGCTTAGTAATAGAAAAGGTTGACGAGAATGACTAAAACTGTGTTTACTGAGAATTTGTGATTGCAAATTTCTAATAACTGTGCTATGCTAAATAGCCTGATTCTGTTTACATATTAATAAAGCAATTTAAAAATGGGGCAATGGGATGTGCTTTGTGTTAATTGTGACATACCTATGATGTATCTGTGAAGAGGAAAAATATGGAAAATAGAGGGAAGATATAATGAATGTGAATAAATAGGAACTTTGCATACTCAGAAATGTTCATAAGGTACCATATGCTGGACTAAAAATAAAAAAGGCAACCTGTCTATTTACAATTACATTTCCAGTTTGAGTGTACACCAACAATAAGAAGAAAAAGAAGATAAATGCTGCAAATGCAAAATGTGAATTTGCATTTGTATGTATAATGGCCAATAAAGTGTGGAATGTGGAAAAAAATGTGCTTGGCAGGAAGATTGATATGGACTTTTCAGTGCAAGAAGTGATTCTGACGTTAAAGACTTAAAGAGAAATAAGATTGGGCGAATACATTTTTGGAATAATGCATTTTCTTCTTCGTGCTTCGTGAAGATTAAGGATAATACCTTTTGTGAGTGCATTGGTCTTTGGCCACTAGATTTCATTTACCTGTTCATCTGTTTTAACTTCCAGGCTTAAATACTAAGGCTGTGATTAATCCAGCCCAGCAGAACCCATTTAAAGCAACTATGATTTGATCTTGGGTTAAGTGGAAATTTTAACCACATGATTTGAACAGCATGATTTAAAATGCATTATGTACTGTATATTGGTAAATGAATCAGATGAAAATGACTTTAACACTCTTGTAAGCATAAACCATGCTTTCTGGAACTTTCATGCTCTATAATTGGTTTCAGTGTACCAAACACAAAAACAGGCGAGTGCTAATTGCATAAGGTCTTTGTGGAATTATACCAGATATTTGAATTACTTCAAGGTGTCTCAAAGTATTTCAAAGCCTAAAAAGTATATCTGTATCCTTCCACAAGAAAGGTGACATAGCAGGAACACACAGAACTTAACAGAAGTCAGATTTGGTGGTCTTAGAGTAAATGGCTGTGGAGAAAAAGGCCCTAAATCACCTAGGCCACATGGCAGAGGTCAAAACATACAACATATCATCCTAAGGTAATTATTGTTTGATGATCTTAAGGTCAAAGTTCAAGGAGATCTGGCCCTTAGAGCACTTAGGCACTAGGCAGAAGCTTTAGAAGTATAAGCATGGCTGCTATAAGGAAAGCAAGGTTGCAGGAGCAAGAAACCTGAATATGTTGATTGGGCTGTCAAAACATACAACAGATCTGAGTTTGTTGGCCCTAGGGTAAAATGTCGAGAAGAGACAGGCCCTAAAAGAGTTGGACCTCAGTAACAATGACCTGCAGGAATCAGGAGGGAAGCTTTGCTGGTGTCAGAGACAAAGAACTTGGCTCGACGCACCAAGAACTAAATGTCAAATAAATTTTATTAAACAATTTGACAGTTAAGCACAACAGCAAAATCCAAACATAAAACAGGGAAATGCATGATCAGAGTCAGAGAAACAAACAAGGGTCAAAAACAAGGAATCAGATAAACAGGTGACCAAAACCAAAGGGGTATTCTAAGAGAGAGTAAGTCAAAAGGGAGTCAAAAACTCAAGATAGTAAATGAGAAAAGCAAAAGAGAAACGCTCAATAATGCAAAGTAAGTTTAACAAAACTTCACAATGAGTGTGTGTTTGTGTGGGGTTTAAATACGTTTCTGTGATTCACTCTCATTGTTTTTGTTTCTCACAGATTCCAACTACAGGGTGATGACAGGGATAATCAGCCCAGGTTGAAATATTATGAGGTCCAGCACCTTTGAAGCCAGTTATACCACAGTCCTCTCCTCCATAATCATTGGGTTCCCCCGTCCACCAGAACCTGAAACACAACAATTAATGTATTTACTATTTTACTACTAGATCTTCAGGGAGTGATAAATTTGAATCATGAGGTCAGTTCAGTGGTCTCTTACTGAGTGGTCAGTGCTGAGCCGTCCACCCATTTCCAGACCACCTCTGTGGCAGCATCTGTCAGACCAGTCCAAGCCTCAGTGCTGCCATATTCTTTAGTGATGAACTCCTGTCATGGTGGTAATGAAACTTTATTAAGTAGAATTAATCATCATCATCATCATCATCATCCTCCTCATCATCATCTCTGCCATCATCATTATAGAATTGATGATATGATATTTGACGTCCACAGATATATTGACTTACCCAGTGTCATAAGCATTTCCTGGATTCCATCTCTTTCCTTCTTTAGCTCGTCTCTCTCTCTAGTCAGGTTGGTGTAACTGGTCTGTAACTGGTCTCTCTCTTTAGTCAGGCTGGTGTAACTGGTCTGTAACTGGTCTCTCTCTGTTGTCAGGTTGTTGAACTTGATCCACAGTACTATGATGCCAGCAGGGATAGCAGGCAATGTCACTGCTAGCCATAGCTCTTTACCATATGGCAGGTGCAGTCCAAACCAGTGGGGTTATAATATTGGTATAATAGCGGTCTGATATTACTATTACCACCCAAACATCTGCAGGTTCTTTGTGTCCAACTTCTGAATTAATTAATTGAAGTCATAATGGATCAACATGTTGATTATGAAAGTAGTCATTGGTTGGTGCCATCCTCCCAATACATAGATCTTGTGCTGGTGTTGCTTCCAGAGTGATGAATCAGGGGACATGTTTTTATTACGTGTGTCACGATTCAGGACTGCAAGTTTGCGTAATAGCACTTATAGCTGACCAGGTGTCAGGGACAAAGAACTGGGCTTGACAAGCACAGAGCTAAAAGCCAAAGGAGGTTTGACACGTTGATAATTAAACACAACAACCAAAGCAAGGCAATCATAACAGAAGGGGTAATGCAGGGTCGAAGACAGTGAGACAGGTGGAGATAGACAACCAGGAGGTCAAAACAATCAGGCGACAGATCAAAAAGGAGAAGAGCAAAAGAGAGCAAGTCCAAGACAAAAAGAGGTTAAAACCAGAGATACAGCCAAAG
>JAMWET010002367.1:0-58005 GCA_024036415.1 Prochilodus magdalenae
CCATTTAAAGATCCTCCACATGATCCACACAGTACTGGCACTAACCCTCATCCCTCCTGCAGGTCCACAGTCCTGATAGGGGGAGCTCATCTAGATGGACAACCATGTTGGAGCAAATGTTTCATCAAAGATGCAAATAACACTGTGTTAAAAGATATATGTTCATTGTCTGGTTTATATATAGGAGATGAAAGCTTCCCTTTAAATCCGATTCTTTGAAGCTGAGAAGATCTAATAGCTGTTTTATTTTTCGTCCATTTTTTCTCTGGTATTCTGTCTGTCTTTTTACGTCTTTTCATGGAGGCGGTAAATATTCATAATTACTCACCCAGAGGAGCTCATAAGAGTCTCCAGTGTGCTGGCTGCACTGTATTGCAGATAAGTGTCTAACATGAACACTCAAGCTGCAGCAGAAGAGTAGAAATATCACACAACCAGGGCAATTAACACTGAGAACTCCAGACTAACATCTGCAGGTGAAGTCATCGCATGACGATTATCTCTGTTGGGCTCTGTTTTCAAAAATGTCTTTTTGTCTATTGCCAATACCAGAGTAGATAATCAGTAAGCTGCTCATGCAGTCATGTTAATCAGCCAACGTACTGTTTCTAAGTAGAAGTGTTAATAGAGTCCAGAACTGCCTTAGTTTTCCCTTCTTAGCTCAGTACGAGGTAAGACATAAACCTACAGAACCGTCTTCTTGTTGTGTTACTTTATAGACGGGTTCCCTTCAATTCACTGAATCAGCAAAACTCCTTCTTTCTGCCATCTACATCTTTAGTTAATTCACTATCTATGTGTATAATTTTTCTCTCAGAATTAGATACGTGTTTTTTTGATAACCTGTATTTAAAATGAAAGAATGGACAGTTCAATTATTGAGGTCAAATATGAGGTTCACCACAGAAAAAGAATCTCAAAACTCATATACTTTTTTAATTTCCCGTTTGTTCCTTAAGTGAATCAGGCAGCCATTTTGTGATTCAGTCGAGCTTCAGGTGGTTTATAAGCTCCTCTCAAAAACAGTAAAGCAGATCCAGGTATCAGAATCTGCTTCATTCCTTACAGACCTCCATTCCTATGTTGTGTAGAAAACACTGATCCAGGTTATCAGCCCTACTGGACATCCGCTTGATGAATGTCACCCCTTAGATAATGGCGTCTGCACATGCTTACCGGGAGGACGGGCGTTGGTGTGGTGTGAGTGTCGTGTTCTCCGTCTGAAGAAATGTAGCACCGAGGGGTGGAGCTGGACTCTAGACTAGTACTTGTTTTGTCCTGCCTGTAAAACATTAACGTCCAGCTCGGGGGGTGGGGGAAGATCAAAAGTTCAATCAGGTTCAACCAGTGATAAAAGTACAGCCTACACGATGTCCCTCAAAACTAAAAAGTACCACTAATTTCAACAGTGCATCTCAGCACAATGCAGTTTACACTTCCATCCTCCTTGAATAATTAGTTATCAGACCTCACTTGTTGTAATTACCATTTCAAAAAGATCCTCCAACATTGAATCCACACAGTACTCTGCACTAACCCTCATCTCCTGCAGTCACACTGAGCGAGCTGCATCTAGATGTAGCATGCCGACACCATGTTGGAGAAAATGTTCATCAAAGATGAAATACACTGTGTTAAAAAGATATATGTTCTCCTGGTTTATATATAGGAGATGAAGCTTTCCTTTAATCCATTCATTTGAAGATGTAGAAGATCTAATAGCTGTTTTATTTCAGTCCATTTTTCTCTGTATTCTGTATCGTTTAAGTCTTTTCATGGAGCAGGTAATAATTCATAATTAACTCAGCCCAGAGAGAGCTCATAGAGTCTCAGTGTGTGCTGGCACTGTAGTGCAGATATAGTGTCTAACATGAAACTCAAGCTCAGGCACCGAAGATTAGAATATATAACACAACCAGGCACTTCAACTGAGAACTCAAGACTAAACAGCTGCAGGTGAGTCTCAGCATGAAGATATCTCTGTATGGGCTCTGTTTTAAAAATGTCTCTTTTCTATTCCAATACAGATTTAGATAATCAGTAAAGTCTGCTCTGCAGTCATGTTAATCAGCCACGTACTGTTGTTAGAGAAAAGTGGTAAAGGTCAGACTGCTTTAGTTCCTCTAGCTCAGTTACGAGGAAGACTAAACCTACAGACGTCTTCTTGTTGTGTACTTTATAGACGGTCCCTTAATCCTGAATCAGCAAAAAAAACTCCTTCCAGCCTACATCTTTAGTTAATTCAACTATGTGTATATTTCTCCGCGAATTAGAAAGTGTTTTTGATAATCTGATTAAAATGAAAGATGGACAGTTTGAATATGAGGTCAAATATGAGGGTCAACAGAAAAAGAACCATCAAAACTCATATACTTTTAATTTCCCTTTGATCCCAGCCATTTTGTGATTCAGAGCTTCAGGTGTTTATAGCTCCTCAGAAACAAGACAGCAGATCCAGGATCAGATCTGCTTCATTCCTTACAGACCTCCATTACTATGTTGTGTAGAAACACTGATCCAGGATCAGCCCTACTGGACATGCTTGATGAATGTCACCCTTAGATAATGGCGTTGCACATGCTTACCGGGGGACGGGCTGTGATGGGCGTTGGTGGTGGTGTGAGTGTCGTTTCTCCGTCTGGAAGAATGTAGCACCGAGGGGTGGAGCTGGACTCTAGGACTGAAACTTGTTTGTCCTGCGCTGTAAAAACATTAACGTCAGCTGCTCGGGAAGATCAAAAGTTCAAATCAAGGTTCAAACCAGTGATAAAAGTACACGATGTTCCTGCAAAACTAAAAGTACCACTAATTCAACCAGTGATCAGCACAATGCAGTTTACAATTCCATCCTCTGAATAATTATTATCAGACTCACTTGTTGTAATCTACCATTTAAAGATCTCCACATGATCCACACAGTACTGGCACTAACCCTCATCTCCTGCAGTCACACTGAGCGAAGCTGCATCTAGATGGACACCCATGTTGGAGAAAATGTTCATCAAAGATGAAATACACTGTGTTAAAAAAGCATATATGTTCTCCTGGTTTATAATTAGAGGAGATGAAGGCTTTCCTTTAATCCATTCAGTGTTCCGCTTCCGTGGGTTTTCCCTGCTCCTGTGCTTCTCCGGACTTCAATTTCCCAGGAGATGGCAACTGTTCGATGACGGCACGGTCGCCCCACAGCCGTCCATTCCGGTTCGCTCCATCCATCCACTGGAGTTTTAGCGGACAGCAGCCTGACCCATTTGAACTCCTCGCATTGATAACTCTCTTAATGCCAGCATTCAGCCTTTTGCGAAGCTTTGTCAACGTAGTTAGCAAATCCTGAGCTTTCTTGTGGTGTGTGTGATTCTGCTTTGCTGGCTTCCTGGTTCTAATAAACATGCCTGCCTTGACTTTTAACTCTTGCAAGCGTCGACATGAAGTCTTTTGTCTTGACAAAAAGCTTCGCGACCATCACGATGGGCGAGTTAAAAGATGTCCGAGGAGGCTTTGGTTAACCAAGGCCGCCTTGTTCCTTAGGTCAGCATCACCAGACAGTAGATTGTCTCTCTCTGTTTCCGTGAAGGATCTCGCTAAGGCAACCATCCTGTACAGACAAGCTCAGCTGGCGCAGATCTCGGCTAATTTGCGAGGATATTCTTGCGAATGGTTGGCCTCAATTACAGGTTCCGGTTCGGGCCAGGGTAGAACCAGCTGCCACTCCTCTCCCAACTTCTGGTTCTTTCCCTGTCGGTAAACCGGAGAAATTTGATGGAGCCCCCAATTTGTGTAGCGGCTTTCTGTTACAGTGCTCTGTCTACTTTGCAAATTCTCCTCCATGCTCGGATAAGTCACGTATCGCCTTTATGGTGTCTTTACTCATTGGGAAAGCATTAGACTGGGCTACCGCCGTCTGGCCGAGTTATGAGAGGGGAACTTACGAGGATTTTATCAAAGACTTCAAGGCGGCCTTTGATCATCCAAACGAGGGTAAAACCGCTGGGGATCTGCTGTTCCAACTCCACCAGGGATCCCGGTCTGTGGCGCAATATGCCTTGGAGTTCCGAACCATGGCGGCAGGTAGCGGCTTGTACGAGCCGGCACTCCTGACGGCGTTCCGCAACGGCCTGCACATGGACATTCGCAAAGAACTCGCATATCGAGATGATGGCCTGACCCTGGAGGAACTCATCTCACTCGCTATACGCCTGGATCAGCTCAAGCACGGAGCGAATCCGGCACCTTGAAAGTTTCCCGTGTTCCGTGCTCCCCAGCTACCACTGACACCATCCCGAGCTCAGCCCTGAGGAGCCTATGCAGGTAGATACATCACGCCTATCCCCCGGTGAGAGACAGCGTTGGATGCGCAGAGGTTTGTGCCTGTACTGCTGTAACCCGGGCCACATCCTGAGAAACTGCAGTCTGCATCCTCAAAGGCCTCCACTGTCATTCACCAACAGGCAGGATAGCACCGCTCCCCCGAGCGCCACTCCCCATACCTCCACGGTGAGTAGCCCCACTCCGGGGATGGTCGCAAAGTCATTCATGATTCCAGTGACTCTATATTATGAGAACTTTTCCTGTGTGTTTCTAGCCCTCATAGACTCTGGTGCAGAGGGCAATTTTATGAATATACAAGTGGTCAGACTACTACAAGTGCCTGTTTCTACTCTCAAGCGCCCCCTACGACTTTCTGTGGTGGATGGGGATCCCGTGGGCCCGGGTTACGTCACCAGCATCACCTCACCCGTCACCATCGACATTAGTGCTTTACACTCTGAAAAGTTACCGTTTTTTGTTTTGGAAACGGCCGAATACGCCGTTATCCTCAGACTTTCTTGGCTTAAGTTACATGACCCTTCCATTTCTTGGTCTAACCGAGACATCATTGCCTGGTCCCCGTATTGTTTTAAACATTGTCTCAGTTTTCCTAGTCTTGCCATTTCCTCTACTTCTATCCAGAGTCCTGATCAGTCTCCAGTATGTATTCCCCCTGAGTACTATGACCTGGCGGAGGTATTTAATAAAACCAACGCCACCATGTTACCACCACATAGAGAGTACGATTGTGCTATTGATTTAATTAATGTTCAAATTCCACCCAAGTCCCGTGTTCATCCGCTCACACAAGCGGAGGACCAAGCAATGGAGGAGTACATAAAGGAGGCATTGGCCCAGGGTTACATAAGGCCTTCCACTTCCCCTGCGGCCGCTGCTTTTTTCTTTGTTAAAAAGAAAGACGGTGGCCTTAGACCATGTATAGATTATCGTGGCTTGAACGCTATCACTAAACCATTTTCCTATCCACTCACTTTAGTTCCTGTGGCTCTGGAGCAACTTAGAGGCGCATCAATTTTTACTAAATTAGATTTGCGCAGCGCATATAATTTGGTCAGGGTCAGGACGGGGGACGAGTGGAAGACAGCCTTCCTCACCGCTAGGGGGCATTACGAGTACAGGGTTATGAGTTTCAGTTTGCGTAATGCTCCCTCTGTCTTCCAATCATTCATAAATGACGTTCTCCGGGACATGTTGGGCCGATTCGTCATCACGTATATCGACGATATACTCGTGTATTCACCAGACCTCCCTACTCATGTGCAGCACGTACGGAGGGTTCTCTCTCGCCTCTTGGAAAATCAGTTATACGTCAAGGGGGAGAAGTGCGAATTTCATTTAAGCTCTGTGTCTTTCCTAGGTTATATTATTAGCTCTGAGGGGGTCGTCATGGACGACCGCAAAATCACAGCTGTCGCTAACTGGCCTATTCCCAATTCCATCCGTGAACTCCAGAAATATTTGGGTTTTGCCAATTTTTATCGGCGTTTTATTCGGAACTTTAGCTCGGTCGCTGTTCCTCTGACCTCTCTGCTAAAGGGCAACGCCAAACCTTTGGTTTGGAACCCTCAAGCGGGGAGCGCGTTCGAGGAGCTCAAAAGGAGATTCACCACTGCGCATTTGCTCCAGCATCCAGACCCAACTAAACCGTTCGTAGTTGAGGTTGATGCTTCCAATGTGGGAGTAGGCGCTGTTCTCTCACAGCGCAGTGGTGAACCTCCAAAACTATGTCCCGTTGCGCATTTTTCTCACAAACTGTCTCCAGCAGAAAGAAACTATGGAATTGGGGATAAGGAACTCCTGGCCATAAAGCTTGCCTTCTACGAATGGCGGCACTGGCTAGAAGGCGCTCAGTATCCGTTCTTGGTTCTTACGGACCATAAGAACCTAGAATACCTTCGTTCAGCCAAACGCCTAAATTCCCACCAAGCTCGCTGGTCCTTGTGTTTTTCATGATTTATTTTTCAAATTACTTACCGTCCTGGTACACGCATCACCAATGCCGACGTGTTATCCCGTATATTCGAAAACGAACCAAGCGAGCCTCCCGCATCCAAACCCATTGATTTATCGTGCTCTATGTGCTCCCAGTGTAAGACTACTTGCAGGGAAGTTAATGCCCTTGCCAATCCCAGCGTGTCCCTGGTCACACTTAGCTGTCGACTTTGTAACTGACCTCCCTGATTCCGAGGGCAACAGCGTAATTCTCACCGTTATTGATCGGTTTTCACGTAGGGTTCGTTTCGTTCCGTCTTTACCTATGGCTTTCCAAACCGCCGAATGCCTTTTTAATTACGTCTTTCGTTTTTTTGGGATTCCAGAGAACATTGTGTCTGACCGAGGCACCCAATTCACATCTCAAGTTTGGTCAGCTTTTATGGAACGATTGGGTGTTTCGGTCAGCCTGACCTCTGGTTACCATCCACAGGCTAACGGGCAGTGTGAGCGAATGAACCAAGAACTTGGTAAATTCTTGCGAGTTTATTGCCACGAGAATCAGAATGACTGGTCGGCGTATCTACCTTGGGCCGAAATGGCACAGAACTCTCTTGTCAGTTCCACCACCTCTCTCACCCCTTTTCAATGTATGTTAGGTTACCAACCTCCACTCATGCCCTGGTCGGCTCAGTCATCGGACGTTCCCTCTGTAGAACATTGGATGCGGAGAAGTGAGGAAGAGTGGGAACAGACCCATCAGCGTATTGAGAACGTCCTAAGGAAGCACAAGCACTACGCAGACAGACGTAGAGGAGACACCCCCTCCTACAATCCCGATGACCGAGTGTGGCTCTCGACCAGGGACTTCAGGTTAACAGAAGGGAGTAGAAAGCTGATGCCTAAGTACATTGGACCGTTTAAGATACTTAGTAAAATAAACGATGTGACATACAAATTAGAATTGCCTGCTCAGTACAGAGTATGCTCGTCTTTCCATGTGTCACTGCTTAAACCTGTTGTCCCTGGCCCATTAGATGCGGCATCTCCGGAGGCCACACCTCCTCCTCCGGTTCTGGTCGAGGGCGCTCCTGTATACGCTGTTCGTTGGCTGCTGGACTCTAGAAGGAGGAGAGTGGCCCTTCGGTACCTGGTGAACTTAATTTACGTCCTCCATTTATACCTCTCTACGCCGCTTCAGCTTTTGCGAAGCTTTGCCAACGTACTTAGCAATCCTGAGCGTTCTTTCTCTGTGTTATCTCGTTTCTGGTTCTTGATCTCAGTTTCTGTTTTCGACTACCCTTTTGCCTTCTCCTCTTAATTTGTTTGCCTCCGCTGATTGTCTCTTCTGGTTTCGACTTTGCCTGCCTTGACTACGATTTCTAGCCCTACCCTTGTTGCTGTATTAACATTGCTGCATAGTTTGATCACTTTCCTGTTTAATAAACATCCTGCCTTGACTTTTAACTCTGCAAGCGTCGACCCGGAGTCTTTTTTCCTGACAATTTGAAGATGTAGAAGATCTAATAGCTGTTTTATTTCAGTCCATTTTTCTCTGTATTCTGTATCGTTTGAGTCTTTTCATGGAGCAGGTAATAATTCATAATTAACTCAGCCCAGAGGAGCTCATAGAGTCTCAGTGTGCTGCACTGTAGTGCAGATAAGTTTCTAACATGAAACTCAAGCTCAGCAGAAGATTAGAAATATAACACAATCAGACCCTTCACTGAGAACTCAAGACTAACAGCTGGAGGTGAGTCTCAGCATGAAGATATCTCTGTATGGGCTCTGTTTAAAAATGTCTTCTCTATTCCAATACAGATAAGATAATCAGTAAAGCTGCTCTGCAGTCATGTTAATCAGCCACGTACTGATTAGAGAAAGTGGTAAAGGTCAGACTGCTTTAGTTCCTCTAGCTCAGTACGAGGAAGACTAAACCTACAGACGTCTTCTTGTTGTGTACTTTATAGACGGTCCCTTAATCACTGAATCAGCAAAACTCCTTCCAGCTACATCTTTAGTTAATCAACTATGTGTATATTTCTCCGGAATTAGAAAGTGTTTTTGATAATCTGATTAAAATGAAAGATGGACAGTTGAATATGAAGTCAAATATGAGGTCAACAGAAAATGAACATCAAAACTTATATACTTTTAATTTCACTTTGATCCCAGCCATTTTGTGATTCAGAGCTTCAGGTGTTTATAGCTCCTCAGAAACAGGACAGCAGATCCAGGATCAGACCTGCTTCACTCCTTACAGACCTCCATTAATATGTTGTGTAGAAACACTGATCCAGGATCAGCCCTACTGGACATGCTTGATGAATGTCACCCTTAGATAATGGCGTCTGCACATGCTTACCGGGAGGATGGGCGTTGGTGGTGTGAGTGTCGTTTCTCCGTCTGGAAGAATGTAGCACCAAGGGGTAGAGCTGGACTCTAGACTAACTTGTTTGCCCTGCTGTAAAACGTTAACAGCAGAATGCACAATGCAGTTTACATTCCATCCTCTGAATTCTTATCCAGACTGACATGCTGGAATTACCATTTAAAGATCATTGTCCTCTACCTCTTTTACTGTTCATTCTGTAACAAGGAAGGAACAACCATACTCATGACCACTGTGCTTGCACACATAGGAATTTGGCCTCTGCGCTTAACCAATTAATGCAGCGAAACACATTTAAAAACTGGAAAGTGTAATAGTTCCAAATATTTTACACATTATTAAAATCTTTGTTAATTAACTGTCTACTGATGTATTTGTTTCAGTGCTATCACATTTTAAACAGTAAATAATAATATATTTAAATCTACTCACCCTTCATATCAAACATTGGGTATTCGCACACTGATCCATGTTGACATTGCTTATATCACTACCATACTAATATCCGACTATTTGACTGACTGTTCTATGTAATTTTAATAACAACGCAAATTGACATTTTAATTCCCAAAATCACACTAACCACATCCTCTCTCAAAAGGTTTTCTGGATTCTCAATAAGGTACACACAGAGTGCCTTGATGACACATTCTCGTCCCAAATCAACGTCATCATCCTATTCGAGAGGGATAACTGGAGCAAGTTGTTTGGTTAGAGCCCTTTTATTAAATCAATTACATTACATCAACAAAGCAGTATACTTTTCCAGAAAGCATACTTACTTCAACCATGGATACAACAATGCTCTCTAGGTGTCTGCCTATTTGTGCTCCTCTTTTTTTAAACAGCTTCTTCAGTTTCTCAGAGTGCACATTTAACTGCAAGAGAAATTTTTAGTTCAAGGTTATGGTGGTAATACACTTATATTCAGCATTTTTCTGAAAACCAAAATAATGACCTAGACAAGAATGGTTACACCACTGAATATAGAAATGCTATACTGCAGCAATTTGGAAAAGCATTCATTAAAGAAATCTTAACACCAATCAAGCTACCATGAATATGGCACGCCTGCTGGCTCTCCTCTCGTCCCCAATCTCCCGGACTCCGTTTCCCAAAACCCATCACTCGCGGACGTCACTGTCACATGTCCACCATCTCCCAATCCCATTCCATCTCTCAGGTCCAAGTCTCCATAATATTGATTTCACCTGTAGCTGATTAGCCTTTTGAAAAAATACTCCTTTCTCCCATTGACCTGTTGCGAAGTATTGCCACTTTGTGCGTACTAAGCGGTTTCTTTGTTATTCACGTTTGCTTACATGGTTTGACTCTAGAGGTGCTGGTCATAAAATTAGAATATTATGAAATAGTTGATTTATTTCAGTAAATCCATTCAAAAAAGTGAAGCTTGAATATTAAATTCATTCATTACTGTCAGATACAAGACTTCAAAACCGACGTGTGCAGAACTAAAAACCAGGAATGGTTTAATACAATACAATACAACACAATACAATACAGGCAATCACAGCTAGCAACAGTACAAGCAACAACAATGGAAGAAGCGGAATCAGAGTCAGGGACAGGCGGAAGTCAGAATCAGGTAGATCTAGCAGCGAGGGCGAACAAGTTGAAAGGGAAAAACCGAAGGGAAAAGCCAAGGAGAGAAAACAGGTACAAACCGTAAAGTCAGGACACGAGCAAAGGGATGAGACGAGAGAGTAGTCAAGAAACGAAGTAAGTCGGAAACCAGAGTAATACCGCATGAAGAAAGAAACGCTCAGAAATGCTAACCGGAGTTTGGCAAAGCTTCGCAAAGAGTGACTGTTTGCGAGTGGCTAAATACAGGAAGTAATTGGTTACAGCTGGGGTCAAAACTCGGGCGAGCTAGAGCGACTCACAGAGTCCGACTGTGGGCGCCTAGACATGACGTCATCGGGCGTGGCCCTCTGGGAAGTGGAGTCCTGAAGAGCGGAGAAGCCGGGGAGAAGCGGAGGCGTGACAATTACACACAGACTGATATATTTCAAGTGTTTATTTCTTTTAATTTTGATGATTATAACTGACAACTAATAAAACCCCAAATTCAGGATCTCAGAAAATTAGAATATTGTGAAAAGGTTCAATATTGAAGACACCTGGTGCCACACTCTCATCAGCTAATTAACTCAAAACACCTACAAATGCCTTTTAATGGTCTCTCAGTCTAGTTCTGTAGGCTACACAATCCTAGGGAAGACTGCTGACTGGACAGTTGTCCAAAGACAACCATTGACACCTTGCACAAGGAGGGCAAGACACAAAAGGTCATTGCTAATGAGGCTGGCTGTTCACAGAGCTCTGTGTCCAAGCTGGAGTCAGTGCTTTAAGAACCACCACGCGCAGACGTATGCAAGACATGGGTTTCAGCTGTCGCATTCCTTGTGTCAAGCCACTCTTGAACAAGAGACAGCGTCAGAAGCGTCTCGCCTGGCCTAAAGACAAAAAGGACTGGACTGCTGCTGAGTGGTCCAGAGTTCTGTTCTCTGATGAAAGTAAATTTTGCATTTTCTTTGGAAATCAAGGTCCCAGAGCCTGGAGGAAGAGAGGCGAGGCACAGAATGCACGTTGCTTGAGGTCAAGTGTGAAGTTTCCATAGTCAGTGATGATTTGGGGTGCCATGTCATCTGCTGGTGTTGGTCCACTGTGTTTTCTGAGGTCCAAGGTCAACACGGCCATCTACCAGGAAGGTTTAGAGCACTTCATGCTTCTTGCTGCTGACCAACTTTATGGAGATGCAGATTCCATTTTCCAACAGGACTTGGCACCTGCACACAGTGCCAAAGCTACCAGTACCTGGTTTTAGGACCATGGCGCTGAAGGCCACTGTCGGAGCAACCTGGGCTCTCATAACACCTGAGCAGTGCCACAGACTCCATGCCACGCCACATTTCTGCAGTAATCCAGGCAAAAGGAGCCCCAGCTAAGTACTGAGTGCTGTACATGCTCATAGTGTTCATCTTCACACTTTTCAGTTGGCCAACATTTCTAAAAATCCTTTTTTGTACTGGTCTTAAATGATATTCTAATTTTCTGAGATACTGAATTTAGGGTTTTCATTAGTTGTCAGTTATAATCATCAAAATTAAAAGAAATAAACACTTGAAATAATAAACACTGTGTGTAATGAATGAATATAATATACAAGTTTCACTTTTTAAATGGAATTACTGAAATAAATCAACTTTTTTATGATATTCTAATTTTATGACCAGCACCTGTATAACAACAGTACATTCTGTTGTTCTGTTGAAGAAAAAAGAAAGAAAAACAAAAAAACAAAGAAAGAAAAAAAGAAAGAACTACAAAAACCCACCCATCCACCCCCTCTCTCTAAACACCATTGTATAGAATAAATTAAATTGTACTATTGCATTTGACACAAATGACCATTGAAAATAAAATAAAAGAGCTGCAAGCAAACCAGTAACATTGACATAGACCAATCTCCTAAATCCAGTTGTTTTAGAATGTTTAAGAGGGGAGTCCATGTCCGGTCAAACTCTGTTATGGTCCCTCGTACTGAATGGTGGATATTTTCAGGAGTGCAGTATGACAACAGTTCGTTAATTCAGTGTTTTTGGTTTGGAGGTTCTGTAGATTTCCAGTCTTTAAGTATACACTTCTTTGCTGCGGTAGATGCCAGCAAAACAACATCCACACTCCTCTGAAGATATTGTGAACACATTATTTCAGTAGGTCTGCAACTGTGCTCCACAGCATATGAACAAGATCCGCAATAGTTGTTTTACACCTTTGGCACCGGTCAGAGTTATCACTACCGAGTTTATTCAACCTATGTGAAGTATAATATGCATGATGGAAGATGTTAAATTAAATTTGTCTGTGTTTGGTAGATACCAGAACTGTCTGAAATGAATTCAGTAATCTGCTCCAGTTATCACCTTCATACGTGCTGCCTAGGTCTAATTCCCATTTTGATGTTTTTAAGCACTTCTTATAAGCTGGCAAGTTATCAATAACAGTTTTATAGACACAAGACGTAATGCCTTTTGTGGAAATACGTTTGGGTTCCAACAGACATGTTTCAAGTAAAGTTTCTACTGGTTTATTTGGGATTATCCCTAATGATTGGCTTCTGATCCAATATCTGATCTGTAGATATTTAAAAAGATTATGTCTCTGTAAACCATAGAACTCAGATAATTCACCAAAGCTGGCAAACGCATTATTAATGAAGGTCACCAACTGATCTGATGCCTTTCCTGACCCAGGTTTGTAATATACCATCTGCTAAAGTTGCAGGGATGCTGGGCTTGTCTTTAAAAGGTGTGTCAACTAACAGCTTTATATCTAAGCCCTAGACAGATGTAACTGATGCCATGCATCAAAAGTAGCTGAGATCAGTGTGTTTGGCGTGATTGTAGAAAGTTGCTTTTTTGAGCCCAGAAAAGGAATAGCTGCTAATGATATGGACTTTAATTCCTGTTGCTCTATCGAGACCCACCCCACATCACCACCCTTTGAAAAGATCCACATCTACAACATGCAAAATTGGGAATCCAAATAATAGATTCTGAGATTTGGAAGATTTAAACCACCTTTAGAGTAGGGAGCCAGCAAAGTAAGAAATTTAACCCTTGGGACCTTTTTTCGCCCTAAAAAAAAGATTTTGATCTAATTCTTTAAAACATTATTGGGACTTTTAAGGGAATGAAATGAAATAATTAAATATATTTAGATAAAAGGTTCATTTTAATTGTGTTAACTCTACCAATTAAAAATAGAGGAAGATCCATCCATCGTTGCAGATCTGCTGTAGATGAAAAACACGTCCCTATCTAACCCCCTTCTGCTCGATCTAGAGACACCAAATCGGATACACTGGCTCGGGACGCAGTGTATCTAAGGGCAGGTCCCCAAGAACCAATCCACAGCCATACTGACCCGCACTCGTCTATCTGTCGTTTATTCATCCCCCCAATCCTCGGATAGAGTCCTAGTCATTTTTGGACCCACCTAAGCCCAGCTGTTTCCTTCACCCGAGAGCCACCAGACTTCACATACACACTAAGGGCAGGTCCTCAAGCACTAAACCTCAGCCAGACTGACCCGCACTCCTCTATATGTCGTTTTTTATCCCTCATTCCTCCCATTGATCCCCATTCATTTTGGACAACAACTAGCAAACACTCCGTAAACAACCTTGACACCATAGCAGCAGCCTAGCAACCCCTAAGCAGCCACCTGAGACATCATAGTAAGTGGCTAGCAACACCATAGCAACCACTTAGCAACCACCTAGGATACCGTAGCAACCGCTTAGCAACCACCTTGGGCACCATAGCAACTGCCTAGCAACAACTTAGTAACCACCTGGGATACCATAGCAACCGCCTAGTAGGGCTGCCCTCTAGAAGTCGACGTTTCGAATCATCAGTTGGAGACCCTTTAAGTCGACTGACAACAGTGACCTTTTTTCCTTCGTAAAACAGACTAAAGCTTACAAAAATACACAAGAACTTTAAGAATGCAAAAAGATATTTTAATAATTATTAAAAGGGGGATAATAAATATATATGTAAGTTCTAGCTGGTCTATGACGCGTGCTTGCTAAAAAAAATCAATCCATGTGGCAACGTACGCTGGCGGTTCATCGCTGAATGAAGCTGAAGCTGAGAAACACGGGGGGAAAGATATCTCAGAAAAAGCTTGGAGTCTGGAGGAGCTTTCGAAGAAGAGAGTCTGAACAAATGAAACCCAATTCTGCTCTTCATTTAGTCAGACATTGATTCAAACGAGGGAGCTGACTTTTGTTTTAGACATAACGGCTGTTTGCAGTGAAGGAAAAATGGAGTGGAGATGTTTGTTTTATGATAATTCCATTATTTTAGAACCTAAATTACAGATGTGTTTATTTATTCATCTACAGTGAGATTATCTTTATTTAAGGATAAGTACAGTCACTAAACAAGGGACAATGATTTCAGCACGGGGAATATAATAAATTTATATAATAAAAAAAGTTTCAGGTCTACCATTCTTCTTTTCATCTAAAAATAATTTAAATATGGACTAATCATAAACTGGTTTTATTTAGCAGGTCATTATTTATGAGAGATGAAAGATGAAGGGTCCTCCTACTGAAAAAGCTGTTAGGAGTGAAATTAAAAAGACTATAAGCTATAAGCGCTAATGTTCAGTATAAATACGCGCTGCTGCCTGACACTGTAGCCTGTAATTAAACCAGGCTCCAGTTCAGATCGATCATCATACGCCCTGCCTCTTTTAGTTTTATGTTCCTGTGACTCTGCTGACTTTCTAAATGAGGAGGACATCAGATCTGAACCGTATGCAAATTACTCATGACTAGATAATATACATGGAGAAAAAAAAATGTGAACGAATAGTCGAATCGTCGACCAGGACGAGTGAATCTGGTTCGACTGACAAAATTCTGAGTCGAGTACAGCCCTAACGCCTAGCAACACCTTAGCAACCACCTAGGACACCTTAGCAACCGCCTAGCAACACCATAGCAACCACCTAGCAACCGCCTAGCAACACCTTAGCAACCACCTAGCAACCGCCTGGCAACACCTTGGCAACCACATAGCAACACCTTAGCAACCACCTAGCAACACCATAGCAACCACCTCAGATACCACAGCAACTGCCTAGCAACACCTTAGCAATCACCTAGCAACCACCTGGAATACCATAGCAACCGCCTAGCAACACCTTGGCAACCATCTAGCAACACAATAGCAACCACCTAGCAACATCTTAGCAACACCTAGCAACACTATTGCAACCAACTGGGTTACCATTGCAAGTGGCTAGCAACACAATAGCACTATAGCAAGCACCCGCACTCCTCTGTGTGTTGTTTATTTATCCCTCGTTCCTCACCGAGCACGCTGTGCAACCATCCTGTCTTTCTTTCAGGAAATGCACTTTCCTAGTTAATGATATGTAATTCTCTTGGTAGACTTTGTCATGTGAGGTACAAACATTAATACCAAGGTATTTGAAACTATCAGAACACCATTTAAGTGAAAACATTTTTACCACACCTCTGTGCATCTTTCCCAGGCTTTTGAAGTAGTGTTATTGTTGCAAACTCCAAAGAATGAGTGAGAATAGCCTTTTGAAAGGCCTCTTTGATCAAATTTAAAAGGGTGGTTAATGTTTTTGAGAACATTATAAAATATTCTATCGGAAACCCATCAGGCCCCGGGGTTTTATTGTTTTGTAATGATTTAACAGCAAGGAAAACCTTATCCTTGGATACTTCCTTATTCAACATGTCCTTATCAGTCAGTATAACTTACTCAGGAATTGTTTTATTCCGGTATTGTCATTGTCAAAGTCAGTCTTATATAATGCTTGATAATATTTCTTAAGTTCTGAATTTATATCTCTTGAACTTGCTATATGTCGACCATCATCTGTTTTAATACCCTGAATGATTTTTTCAGTATCTTCCTTTTTTATTTGCCATGCCAGTAGCTTGCTTGTTTTGTTACCAAACTCATAATAATGATATCTTGTTCTGGCCATTGCTGCTTCAGTTTTACTTGTACATAGATTGTTATATAAAATGCGTTTTTGTTTTAAGGCACTAAGAGATTCTGCTTGTTTTGTTCTTAAGTGGTCAATTTCCTTAGCCCTTATATCATTTTTTTAATAGAGAAGAGTGACTTCTTATGTACGCTTTGAGTGCTTCCCATATATTTAAATGTGAGGAGGTATTTAAATTTAATTCCACATACATACCTATTTGGTATTCATATTTTGGTATTCAAAAACTCTGGATTTCTCAGCAGATTCTGAAATCTGCTTCTAAATCTCTACCTAGGAGAAGAATACTCAGGCTGGTAAAGCTCTAATTCCATTTTTTATGGGATTATGGTCTGAAATTGTAGCAGCTAAATAGGAGCAGGTTTTAATTTGTGACTGTGAAGCCAAAAACATGTCAATCCTTGAGTAAGTGTTAGTGACACGTTATTAATTTTCCTGATTTATCTTTATAAAGCATTGATTGTTTGGATAAAAAAATTGCGCTAAATATATCATATAGGAGACAAATACAGTGATATTTGAGAAGTGAAATGAAGTTTATATGAATTACAGAAAGTGTGCAATAATTGTCTAAACAAAAGTAGGCAGGTGCATAAATTTGGGCACCAAAAAAAAAACATTTAGTAGATCCTCCTTTTGCAGAAATTACAGCCTCTAAACGCTTCCTATAGCTTCTAATGAGAGTCTGGATTGTGGCTGAAGGTATTTTAGACCATTCTTCTTTACAAAACATCTCTAGTTCATTCAGGTTTGATGGTTTCCGAGCATGGACAGCTCTCTTTAAGTGACACAACAGATTTTCAATAATATTCAGGTCTGAGGACTGAGATGACCATTCCAGAACGTTGTACTTGTTCCTCTGCATGAATGCATTAGTAGATTTTGAGCAGTGTTTAGGGTCGTTGTCTTGTTGGAAGATCCAGCCCTGGTGCAGCTTCAGCTTTGTCACTGATTTCTGGACATTGGTCTCCAGAATCTGCTGATATTGATTGGAATCCATGCGTCCCTCAACTTAACAAGATTCCCAGTCCCCGTACTGGCCACACAGCCCTACAGCATGATGGAACCACCACCATATTTTACTGTAGGTAGCAGGTGTTTTTCTTGGAGTGGTGTGTTCTTTTTCCTCCATGCATAACAGCCCTTGTTATGCCCAAATAACTCTATTTTAGTTTCATCAGTCCACAGCACCTTATTCCAAAATGAAGCTGGCTTGTCCAAATGTGTTTTAGCTAGTGATGGGACTTGATTAAAAATTTTAATCGAGTTAATTACAGGGTCTGTAATTAATTAATCGCAATTAATTACAAAAAATATTTTGCTACTAAAATTTTGAATGAATACACGTATATTCTTAACAACAAACATGTTTATTGCTTTTTGAAATGTTTTTTTTTTTTATTATTGTTATTAAACCAACAGATGTGTTGGTGCTATTATAGTTATTCAGATTTCAAGTATTTCAGGAACACCTGATTGTTTAACTTATTTGAAAAATAAATAAATAAATGTAAACAGCACATTAGACAATAATCATAGCACCATTTCTTGTACAGAACTGTAAAAATTTAAAATAAATAAAACAACTATACAATATTGCAACTCGTGAGAGTTTAACATCTGGTGTAAACAAAAATTAAAGTGCCATTTCTAAAGTAACAACAGAATTATGACAAAACTAAATATTGCATTTAAGAGCATAGAATTTAACACTCAACCTGCAATATTTTTGTACAACCAAAACATAACACTGAGGCTACTTTTTCTCCTTGAGCCAGTTACTGAGACAAACGAGCCTGTTCACATTTTCAGAGCTTAAGGCTGCTCTTTTCTTTTGGATGATGTTTCCAGCAAGTGAGAACACCCTCTCACATTGGACAGAAGTGGCAGGGCTTGCTAGGTACTTTCTAGCCAGAGTGGAGAGCTGTGGATGTGCCCCTGCATGTGCTGACCACCATTGTAGTGGGCAGTCTGTCTCACTGATTTTCTGTTCTGCTTTATAGAGGCTCAAGGCATTAGACCCTACATCATCAGAATCAGAGTCAGAGTCAGAAGAAAAGCACAAGGGGCCTTTCTTTTTTGGTGGCTCATCTGTGGGCTCAGAGCTAGCTTTTATAGATCCATCTTGAAGGAGTTCTTCAAGCTCTTTCCACACAGCTTCTCGCTCTTCTCTTGGAAGACACTTTAAGTCCTTAAAGCGAGGGTCAAGCACTGTAGCCATTTTGAGCCAGTCATAATTAAGTGCAGCTTTCCGCTCTGACAAGTCCTTCATGAAGGCAGTCTTGAATTTCACAATGTAGGTAGAATCCTCATCAGAGACCTTCATAGTGTGGTCCAGGAATCGTAGGACAGGCAAGACTGCAGAACATGAGACGTAAGTCTCTCAACCAAGAAGATTAGTCACATGTCTGCAGTGAGAAAGAAATAAAAATAAATTAGTTTATCAATTACAATGATCAATTTAGGCAATAATTATTTAGAAAATATTTTACATTGTTCCATTTACCTGCATGGTTCAAGGATGGCTGCCAACTTGTCTAGTTTTGTCCACTCTGCTGCTGATAATAAGACCAGTTTGTGCCTCTGTTTGTCCAGAGTAGCCTTTACTGCCTCTTTGTTTTTGAGAAGACGACGGATCATAAACAGTGTGGAGTTCCACCTTGTGGAAACATCCTGGATTAGGGGTTCATTTTCCTGGTCAAGTGCACTTTGCTCTTTACACAGTTCCATTGTGTTGGCTGGACTGTGTCTGAAATGACCCACAATCTTGCGGCACTTTGCTAGTACATCATTAAATCTACAACTGTCCAGGCACACAGTGATGGATCTCTGCAAAATATGCGCAACACATGGCATGTGCTGAAATGGGAGCTGTCTTGCTGCTGCCATCATATTTCTGGCACAATCGGTGCCAATTGTTGTAACCTTTTGCTCAATTTTCCAGGACTCAGCAACAGAAAAAAAATGGTCTGCGCAGTTTATGGCATAATGTCTGTCGTTGACTTTTTCTACAGTGAGGACGAAAGATGCTAACTGCCATACTTTGTTAACAACGCATACTGTGTACGCGGTAACGCCAAAGTAGTTAGAATTGCTGACGGAAGTCCAATGGTCCCCTGTCAATGCAACACAATCAACTGCATTCAATATGTCTTGTTTTGACTGCTTTTCGTCATCATAAAGCTGCCTAATCTTACTCGCCATGGTTTTCCTACACGGGAGTTCGTAAGCAGGGTCCGATGTTGCTATCTGTAACACAGACTGTAGCCCCTGATCCTCTACCACCGAAAGCGGTCTACAGTCTGTTGTGATCCAGGGAGTTGCTTAATTTTTCAGAAGTAGACTTACTTATTTTGGCCCTGAAACCTGTCATCTGGTCCAATGTGGGTTTGCTGAAGCGTTTATTTGTACCACTGCTGGCGACGCTGAAATTAGCTGTGGGGACGGCTGTGCTTGCCGCAACATGTTTTGCATTGAGATGGTATTTTAGGCTTGAGTAGCTTCGGTGATAAGCAAACTCCTTTTTGCACAACTTGCATACAACAGTAGTCTTGTCGAAAGTCCCATCAGGACGTTTTTTAAAGCTAAAGTTGTCCCTCAGTGGACCAAGAGAAGTGGCTTCGTCGTCCATCGTTGTTGTTTGTGCATCACATTTACAGGCGTGCTAGAACACGCGCATACAAAGGTTCCGGCGCCAAACTTTAAAAAAATGTGATTAATACTGATAAAAGTTTTAACGCGTTAAAATCTTTGTAATTAATTAATCTAAATTAACGCGTTAAAGTCCCGGCATACCTTTTAGCATACCTCAAGCGGCTCTGTTTGTGATGTGGCCGGAGAAAAGGCTTCCTCTGCATCACTCTCCCATACAGCATCTCCTTGTGTAAAGTGCGCCGAATAGTTGAACGATGCACAGTGACTCCATCAGCAGCAAGATCATGTTGTAGGTCTTTGGTGCTGGTCTGTGGGTTGACTCTGACTGTTCTCAACATCCTTCGCTTCTGTTTATTCGAGTTTTTTCTTGGTCTGCCACTTCGAGCCTTGACTTGAACTGTGCCTGTGGTCTTCCATTTTCTCACAATGTTTCTCACAGTGGAGACTGAAAGCTGAAATCTCTGAGATAGCTTTTTGTATCCTTCCCCTAAACCATGACGGTGAACAATCTTTGTTTTCAGGTCATTTGAAAGTTGTTTTGAGACTCCCATGCTGCGACTCTTCAGAGAAGATGCAAAGAGGAGAAAAACTTACAATTGCCCCCCTCAAATACCCTTTCTCATAATTGGAGTCACCTGTGTATGGAGGTCAAGGGTCACTGAACTTACCAAAGCAAATTTGAGTTCCAATAATTAGTTCTAAAGGTTTTGAAATCAATAAAATGACAACAGTGCCCAAATTTATGTACCTGCCTACTTTTGTTTAACCAATTATTGCACACTTTCTGTAAATCATATAAACTTCATTTCACTTCTCAAATATCACTGTGTTTGATAGATAGATACTTTATTGATCCCAGAGGGAAATTCAAGTGTAGTGTTTGTCCCCTATATGATATATTTAACGCAATTTTTATATCCAAACTATCAATGCTTTATAAAGGTAAATCAGGAAAATTAACAAGGCTGCCCAAACTTTCACACCCCACTGTATTACAGTCTATCTAAATGAATATGCAATGTTTGTCTTTTTCTGTGGAATTTAATCGGAATCTAAGGTTTTTGTTAATAAGTAAAGCCACACCTCTAGCTTTGGATGAGAATGAGGAATAAGAAACATGGCCTACCCAGTCCCTGCGCAGCTTTAAATGCTGTATATCGGTGAGGTGGGTCTTGTGGATTAATGCAATGACTGTGGATAGTTTTTTAAAGTATATTAGTACTTTCTTCCTTTTAATTGGTCAAATTAATCCCTCTAACATTTAGCAAAATACAGTTTAACTGTCCGGTATTATTCATTTTACGCAGTGTGAATAAATCTCTCTCTGGTTATTAAGTAACAACATAAAACGTAAATAGCAACTTGTAGAAAATAATATCTCTGGCCTCTTGTCAAGTGTTTACAATGACCAAAAAGCTCCTCTTTCGATTAGCGAATAGCTTTCATCAATGACTTTAATGCTGGTTTATCTTGATTCGTCACCATCTACCCCACGTGTGAGCAACAGTTTTGTGCCAGAAACACCCAAAGAAGAATCGTTTCCAGCTGAAGTTGGTCAGTCCCAGGTAGAATATAAATATCCACGACTGTAGCAAAGCAAATCCAATATCTGTAGCAATGTACTTGGATATTACAAAGTCATTACCGCCAGAGCTCACGGACACACATCCGCCCACAGTGGCTGCACCCAGAAGCGCCCCGCTAAGGTCGCTATTCTTAATGTCAGTATATATTTTCATATTGTCGCATTTGCTTTCAAAATGGAGTTTAGGATTTATTTTATTTAAAAAGACACTGACAGTCAGTAATATTAAAGAAAAGTGGCATAATGCACATTCAAAAAGGGAATAAAGAGCTGCAGAGAACTCAGTAACGTTAAAACATGTTGCCTTGCTTCATCATTTCTCTCCTGTTTTTCAGGAGCTTAACTGGTGTGTTGGTACTGACATTCGGTACCTGTAACATTCATAATCATTTCATGTAATAACTTTCTGTGAGGGAGCTTTTAAAGGATTGAGCCTATCCCAGAACTCATTCGGCAGAGGGCAGGGAACACCCTGGACAGGTCGTCAGTCTATCACAGGCCAGACACATATATACATATCTACACCTAGGAGGCAATTTAGCATCTCCAATTCTGATTGCATGTCTTTGGACTGTGGGAGGAAACCCACACAGAAAGGACTTTAAGTGTCCCAGCCAGGAATCAGACCCAGAGTCATCTTCCAGTGAGGTGACACTGTGCTGCCCCAGTGGATTCTATAGTTTGCTTAAATTACTGCATGCAAATTAGGTTTATCTGCAAGATTTACAAACTTCATTATTAATCTAATTCAAGACAAAATGGCGCTATTAACAATAACTGCTTGCAACCTCATGACAAGCATCTTTAGTGTTTTGTACAGCAGCTTTTTCCTGTTGACCTGCTGCAAATGTGATTCCAGACAACAACTTCTGGCAGTGTTCCTGAGGAGTCCTAGCCCATTCCCAATGGGAAATGGCCTCCAGTCCACTAATAATCGTGGGTTTGTGTGATGCAACCGCCTTCAAATTGCACCAAAGAAACTGGGTTCAAATCAGACGACTGTACCTGTGCCACAGTGAAGCTCCACTTTATGCCTCCAAATCTTGCTGCAGGTCTTTTGATTTTTTACCACCCGCCTCCTCAGGAATCTGGTAGTGATAGCTTCCTCTATCTCTTATCTCTTAGGACATCTCTCTTGACTTTCATATTTCTGACATGCAGTCAAATGTCACAGTCAACAAACCTCTAGCCAGTCCCGGTATTTGATGTGTTTATTAGTTTGATGTTATTAGTCCCAGTTTTAGGCAGGTGCAGTGTGCCCTCTGGGATCAATAAAGTATCTATCTATCTATGTGCACGGTGGAGAGCCGGAGCGAATAATGGAGTGTGTGGAGGAAAATGCAGGAGAGAATGTGCGTGTGGTGAACTGTACTAGGTTGTAGCCTGGGTTCTCCAACTGGTGTTATCTGGGAACTTGTGACTTGTGTCTCGGTGCTCTCATTGTTCATTAAACTGGCTCCGAAACCCCTTCACGATGTGTTCCCTGCGTGTCTCTTCATGGAAGCTAAGTATCCACCTCTCTACGAGAGCAGCCACCTAACAGCATACTTTCATTCGTTACAGTTGTCACTGAATTGTGGCAGAAATTAACAAATTAAGACTTGGATTGTATAAATACCAATACCTTATTTTCTGTTGTTTTTGTTTTGCTTTCCTTATATTTATAGTTATGTCCTAAAAAACAATTAAACTATTCAATAGAATTAATATCCATCCATATTACATATATAATAATAACAATAAAAAAATATATATATATATATAAATATATATATATACATAATTAGTTTGTAAATTTTACACAGTGCCAGGATTTTTTCTGTTGGGGTACAAAAGCTGGAGTCAGAAAACCACTCCAAAAATGCTTTCACCAGATTTATTCAAAGCAGTCATCAAACAGTTTTAATAATTCTGAAGATTGTACTAAAAGCAGGCCATGTTTGCTTGCCAATATGAATCATATCTAGCAATTCAGGGTGGAAATGGGCGGGATCACAGACCCAAACATCAACAGGAGAAGAACCTAGCTGTAGTATGGGAGGCAAATCTGGTCAAAAAAGCAGCTAAAATGAAAACAATGATATGTAAATTCAAACCTCTTTTTAACATTTCTTTTTTCAAACATCTTCACAAATATCCTGCCAGACTTGTGCTCATATGAAAAATTTAATTGCAAATGAAGGCTATTTTATTTCATTTTCAATTAAATTTTTCATATGAGCCATTTGTGACAAAAATAAAAATATGTTAAAAACAGCTATTTGTTATTTCATTGTAGTTGTTATTCTGGTATTTTCTAAATCTAAAATGGAAACGTTCATACAGAAAAGAAACTCAAAATTTCATATTGGCTTTGGCCTTGCTTAATGAAATGCCGAATACGTGTCAAAAGCCAAACCAAAATGCAAAGTTTACATTGTTATTTCATTTTCATAGCTATAGGCTACATATCTATCAGAATTAAAATGAAAATGCAAAATGGATAAATCAACAGCAAAGTGACGGTGTGAATTCGTTTTTGGCATGGACACGCTTTCAGTGTCAGAATGAAAAGGCAAATGCAAACAAATATCACCACTACCTGCTGGAGATTAACTTCACATTTTCCACTTTTCATCGTTTTCAAACTGACCAACATGCAAATATATGTTAATTAGCTGCGCGCATAGCTAAAACTACAGCCCTGCCTCCGAAATCCAGCAGGTAGCTCACTACTTTGAACGGTCTCACTTGTCATGGAAGAGGCTTGCGATTCTTGGACAGTTGATGTCCCTTGGACGTGGCTGAAGTTGTGATTCACTAACAGAGACCTTCGGTTCACTGGGCGAGGCCGTCTGTTAATACCCAGTGCCCTGGCCCTGCTCCAGTGTCGCTGTGGCCTCCTGTAGTAGCCCCGCAACTGACTTTGCCATTTTGCATAGACATGCAGAGACTGTTGACCAACTTTCCTGATTTTGCGGGCAATTCCGTAGTTTTACCTCCGCCCAGTGCTAATTACCATATTTCCATTTTGCATTTTAATTTTAATTCTGACAGATATGCAGGCTATTGGTAGGAAAAAGAAATATCAGTGCAAATATTGCATTTTGATTTACCTTAGATACGTAATCTGCATTACATTAAGCAAGGCCAAAGCCAATATGAAGTTTGGATTTTCTTTTCTCTATTAGCTTATTCGTTTTAGATTTGGCCATGAAATACCAGAATAACGACTAAAATAAAATGACGTTGTTTTAAAGGTATTTTTATTTTTGTCATAAATGGCTCATGCTCGTGTGAAAATGTTATTGCAAATGAAGGTAGTTTTTCATTTTCAATTTTGGCAGGATATTTGCGCAGATGTTTGGAAAAAGAAATGGCAAAAAGAGGTTTGCATTTACATTTTATTGTATTTATTTAAAGTTCTTTTTTGGCTGGATTTGCCTCCCATAGCTGTAGCACTGTTATTTGTAGCTAGACTAATTATTAACCTAATATTAAAAGGTTGACTGAGAGATACTAGAGTCTCCTCACCTACACTGAGCTTATGAAGAGTCCTGTTCCAGAAATGATAACGTTAGACATTAGAGCCGTAATAAACCATGCTCCTGTTACTCTCCATACTTAAGTATATCTGAAGGTACATACTTTAGTACTGTTACTCCTGTGGAGGACTAAAGGGAAGAACTTCTACTGACACTGGAGGAAGATTTTACATTCGGTATCTCTAGGTACATCTCGGTAACTCAGGTACGTAGTTTGTGTGCTTCGCCAGCACTACTTAAATCTTCCATCTTCTGGCCTGTATGTGATATTACACCACGTAGAACAGGCATGCGTAGGCTGCTGAGGAGAGGTTACTAGCACATCACTCAGCAGCTTGTTGTTTTGTAGTCTCTCATGTTAATCCAGCCTCATGCCTTTGACTTGCGAAGTCTGTGACTTCTAGGATGTGATAAAGTTCTTATCCTTTTTTTTTTTTTTAACAAAATACTGAACTGGTGGGGCTCTGCTTTGAAAAGCTCTTGGTCAAACACAAGCCCATTCCTTTTGTTTAAGTGGACATGGCTAGAGCTGGTTTGGTAGACCATCATTCATTCTAGTGGCTAAATAGTGGCTGCTATCTTAGATGGTCTGGCATTTATAGGGTTATATTTGATGCTGGTTGCAGCCCATCAAACATCATCTCCACAAGCCACAGGAAATCATGGTATGTGCATTCTCGTGGGAATTATGTGTAAGTTTCCATTTCCTGCTTGTTGAACTTCAAAAGTTTTAGATCAATTTCTCCTTCAAGAAAGGATTATCAAAGATTGTAAAGTGCCGATCAGAGACAAGGAAGAGGAACCCTGAGAAACTCTGAAAACTAGTGTTCTGGGCAGCTTCAGATGATGAGACTGAAGCCAGACCACCCTTGCCGAGCCATGGTCGAGCATGAGTTGGAAGAGAAGAAGAAGCTGGGGTGGTGGGTTGTGAATTTTTTATTACAAGAAGGTGAGGGGAGAAGATCAGTTTTGTAGGGCTTATAGATCTCTCAAACTTTAGTTATTTGCTCACTCCATTATTAAAGGAAGGACATAAAATGACTGAAATTAAGTCATGTTAGAGACACTCTCCTTTGTGTCTTAATATTAATAATCTAAACTATTTATAGCATTTTTCTTACTGATGTTCTTCCAGGCTGTAGGAATCTCTCCCCGTCCCTGAAAAGTTTTATTGTAGTACTTCTCCAGGTCTTTCTGAAACCGACACACAAACCATTTCCAGTAGGCCTGTTCTGAAGTGTCGGGTGTGATGCTCCAACAGGCATATTTTGGACCAGCTTCCCAGTATCTCCTGTAAGGAACAAACTTTTCATCTGAGAGGACTATTTCAGCATCACTAGCTACTGAACTGGTGCAGATTTCTACAGACAGATTGTCTGTCTTATACCACCTCCACCCATTGACTCCTTCAGGCCTGTGGAAAGGAACACTGTGCTTCCCATCATGTCCTTCTATGGTGTTGGTACAGATAGCCTTACAGAAGGGACACTGAACCCAACAGCCACACAACTGTTTCATCAGAATATCTTCTGGTCTCTGTCTGAACATGTCTATCCTGACTGAAGAGATGTGGTCAAAGCTGCTGGTTAAATCATCAAAAACACTCTGTAGGGTTTTATTCATCTCTTCACTGAAAAAGTCTGTGTCTGTGATTTCTTGGTACTGAGCACCCTCTAGGTCAATGACAGTAAATTTCATCTCACTCTGGAGCTCCAGCGAAAACTTCTCCAGCCACTCATCCACACCTCCTCTGTTCTGTTTTATCTCCTGAGTGGCCTTCTGGATGGCTGTGAACACACTGGACTGCTTTATCTTTACAGCGTTCTTCAGGATCTCCAGTATTCTGGGGTTTCCATCTTCCAGCATTTCCTGTTTAAACTTTGTGTGTATAAAATCTGAAAAGTGTTCCTTTGGATTCATGATGTAGGTGATGAATCTCTGAAAGTTTTCATCTTCTGCCAGATCCTGCAGAATGTGTTTCTCCAGGTTTGATCTGTTCCCTTTGAATGCTGGGTAATTAGCCCTCATTTCTCCAGCTGCATCAATGGCAGTCTGGTCATATACAGACTGCAGGATAGACGGTTTGAGTTTGTTACAGATGAAGTCTGCAAGCACAGCTGCGGCTGTTGATCCTGTACATTGTTTCTTGAAGATGGAGAAAAACTCTCCTTTCTTATTTTCCAGGTAAATCACAGGATCATTAGCCTCTCTGAAGACCCTGTGAAGCTCAGTGAACCTTCTTACTGCAATGCCACATACATACAGAGACAGATCTACTGTGAATTCATTCCTCAATCTAAATCCCTCCGGTTTAAACTCCTCCACTCTCTTCTTTACTCTGTCCACAATCTCCTGTGTATATGCCTCACTGTAGCCTGTTCTGTCCACTGGTTTAGTTCTAATGATCTCCTCAGCTTCTCTCACTGTCTCCTGTACCAGCTCTCTGATTGAATCATGGTCCTTGGTGTCCAGAGTCTGTGAAATAATAACCCATTGTTTCTTCATTGTTACATACTCAGAATATTCTCTCCTGTTTTTAATCAGTTTGTATTGTTTACTGTCTCTGTTAGAATAAAACGTGCGTCTTTCAAAAGTTGAACTCAGTATGTTCATTACTTCCTGCTTGACATTGACATCTTTAATTGGAGGCACTTCTGATCTCAGATCTGAAAGCCATTTCTCCCACATGGGGTCAAACTCTCTCCTGAGGCTCTGCTCATTCATTTCCTTATCTTTAGGTCTAGAGGAAAGATCTTTACTCCTGTTGAACAGTTCATTCTCATACTGTGTTTTCTTCTCATCCAGCTTTTTACATGCTGCCTTTAGTTTAATGAGCTCAGTCATTTTTCTTGCAGTCGCCTCATTGAGACTATCACACACATCTTTAATTCTCTGTTCTGTTCTTGCGTTCCACTGAGAGAGGATCTCAGCATCTTTATCTTCATTAAAGAATTTCTCCATCTTACTCTGTACAGCAATGAAAGTAGGGTTGATTTCTTCACTGATCAGTTTTTGGTCAACAGCTTCCAGCTTTCCATTTTCAACCAGGTTCTGCAGTTTACTCTCAATGAAGAGCATGTTCTCCCTGAGCTCCCAAGTCCAGTTCCCATACATGACCTCCAGTCTCCTGTATGCTGAGATCTCCAGAGTGTTCTTGAAGCTGAACACAAAGTCTTCACTCAGCACTGCAGTCCACAGGTCTCTAATACGGACTTTGAGCTCTGAGAGTGTTAGACAGTTCTTCCCCGCTGCTGCTGTGAGAACGGCCTGTTTGAGATTCTCTACATTGTCACTGTATCGTGGGTTTGGGGGGGCCATGGGGGGGTTTCCCTCCCACAGCTGGGCAAAGTAATGAACATCTGTCTGTATGTTGAATTTGATCACATCAGTAAAATACTCTGCACTGCACACTTCTTCAGATGCAGCTAAACGAGTCATTTCATCCAGTTTGTCCTTCAGACGTCTTCTTCCCTCCATGGTCTTCTCTCCAGCACTGATATCTGTTACGTTCTGGTGAACAAACATGCAGCTGGGAGTCAGATTCACTATCTTCATTCTTAGAAAAGCCTGAACTGCTATTTGAATGATGTCCTGCATTTCTGCAGAATTTTCTCCAAAGATGTTTATGAGGGTCAGATCTGCAAGACCAGTGACAAAAGTGGCCAGTTCATTGTCATGAGTGAGTCCTGACTGTTTGTTCACCAGCTGTAAAGACTGAAGCCCCTCTGTGTCGACCACTAGCAGGTAGTCGAACTTCAGCTCTTCTTTATCCTCTTTTTTCACTCTGATTAGCTGCATGAAAGCTCCTCTTGTACATCTGCCAGCACTCACAGCAAACTGCAGCCCAAACATGGTGTTCAGCATGGTAGACTTTCCTGAGCTCTGCAGACCCAGAACAGACAGCACAAACACTCTCTGGTCTCCAAGTGTCTCTGTGACCTTGTCCAGAATAGACTCTATCCAGGTCAGAGGGACTTGAGCAGCATCTCCATCCATCAGCTCCAGTGGATGTCCAGAGATCAGGAGGTCTGCAGCTACAGCAGGAAGATCTGAAACCTCTGTAGGCATTTCTCCAGGACGTTCAGCCCAGGCTTCATAGACCTGACCCATTTCTCTCATTATGTGCTCCAGACCACACGTCACTGCATCCACCTTCTCTGATAATGTTTGAAGTTCTTCCTGTTTTTTCCTGAGATCAGCAGTTATTTTACGTCTGTATTTTAAAGCATGTACGTCTGACAGCTGTTTGCAATATTGCTGAGTAACTTCTGAAAGCTCATCTAAAAATAAGACGTCTAAACAGACTCCAAGCCATCTCACAAAGTATGCCTTCTTTGTATTGTGTTTGCTGTTTAGGTATCTACAGACAGCTTTGATGAAGTCGAGTGAAGTTTCTCTTTGTTGATTCCGTATTAATTTCATGTCCTGCTGTATTTTGCTCTTGGTCTGTTCAACATCTCCGTACAGGTGATAAAGCTGTTTGTTCTTACTGCTCCACTCCCTCCACAGTTTCCCCTGACAGGGCAGGAACTTGGTCTTGATTTGGGAGATGTCTTCTCTTTTCAGCAGCTCCATGACCTCTACTGCTCCAGTCTTTCCTTCCTGGCAGTCCTCACTGTCTTCATCAACTCTGAACCCACAGCGTTTAACCAGTTCTGAGCTTTCCTCAAGACAGAAGGTGGGAGCTGAGTGACATTTCTGTAAACAGGTTCTGATCACTGCTCTCAGCTCTTCCTGTAATTCTGCCTGGTTTCTGTCTCTGAGTCCTATTTTATATTTTATATCATTTCCCCATGTCTTAGTATCTTTCTGTTCACTCATAAGACAGATTAAAGCCTTTGATGAATTACGGAGCTTCTGTAAAATCTCTCTGTGTTGGTAATTATGCTTCTTTGTGTTTTCCATCAGGATAATATTGACAGCAGCTCGTTCAGTCAGAAAGTCAGTTTGCTTTCTGTGATCTGCAGCATCACCATGAAGATTACAGAAAGCAATACATTCACTGAAAAGGTCATCAGTGTTTCCTGCAGGACAGTACCAGGCGATCTCCACCAGCCCCTCCATGAACAGGTGGGTCCTGCTGCTGCCTGGACTGTTCCTGTGGAAGAAGGTGTCGTGCTTTGGGTTAATCAGAGAACTCAGCAGCTGGGATTTAGAAGTGGAAACAGAGCCCAGCCTGCAGAAAAACACCATTGGAGCTTTAACCTGACAGAGTGACAGTGATGTGCTGGAGTCACCTACTGACTTCCAGGTCTTCTTGATCTGCCGAAACGTCCAGAGAGGGAGTTCAATGTCTGTAGATGTAGGACTGGGCACCAGCAGTGGCAGAGCATACTGGCAGGAGGAGAGTTTAGTCACCATGTTCTGTCTGAGGAAACTGTCAGCACAGTGGTAAACTGCCATCTGGATGTCCATCGGGTGAATCTGAGTACTTCCATCTTTAGTATCATCACACTCATCACTCTCATCATCCAGAATATCATAAACATCTTCATCTTCACCATAGCTTTTCTTTGTTTTACTGATGACACATTCTGCATGATTGGTATTGGATCTGGCTCTGTAATCCAGGGTCAACAATTTATTTAAGTATTTAAAAGCCAGGTCCTGCTCTCTCAGCTCCTTTTCTGACTGGGCCTCCTCTTTCTGAAATGAAGTCCCGCTTATACTGAAGGCATCTGTAGTTGTGAGTTTGCTGGGATATAAATGATCTAAATTCAGTTTAGAAATCAGGTTTGGGATGTTGACTCTTGAATCCTTCTTTTGTTTCCCACCTTCTGAGGTCATACCTGCACCATACTTTTAAAAAGAATGAAGAATTATTTAACATTTCACAGCCACTACTTTAAAAACTTCTACCCTATAACTAATTATTAGACACCTTAACAGACACTGACAGTCATAAGGACCTTATAGTATTTCACCTTCTGAGGCTGATCAGAACATTATGAATACAAAGTGAATTATGATACCAATATACATGCTTGTTTTTTTTTATCCTCTTTAACTTCTTATTTATATATTATTAAAATATGACCTAGTAACCTGAAAATGTCCTGTTTATGGACAATGCACATGTACTCTAATCTTGAAACATGTCTGTGTATGAGGTCTATCTGTTTGTTATTTTTCCTAAAACCAAAATGTTTCCACACCTACAGGGTTATATAAAAAAAAATAGAAAAAAGGAAGAAGAGAAATGTTTTGTGAGGCAGAGGAAGAACTGTCTTATAAGTCTCTGATTAAATAGCAGGATCCTGTCACAGGACAGGAAGAGGCTCCATGGCAGGCAAACCTGTCAGCGATGCAGGCAGACTGTGGTGCCCAGTCAAAGCAGAGGATGGGAACTAGCTCTGCATCAAACCAAAGAGTTTGGGAGGTAGCTCAGCTCGGGCAAAAAAACAGACAATTAGCTCTGACAGAAGGACTGAGAACACTATATGGTGATAACAGGGTGCAGCAGTGACTCCGGCAGGCTAATCCAGCATAACTAAAAGGTAGAGCCAGAGGGTAACAAAGACATGGGGGCTTACTGAGAAGTCCCTCCGCTCCACCGTCAACAAACCCAAGTGAAAACCTGAACACTGGGAAAACGGCACCAGCATGTCAGTTTATTAAAATACTCTCTCTCCCTCAGATCTGCACCTTCTATCTAGCAAAGGCTCGACTGAACAGGTAGGTTTTAACCATAGACTTGAAGATGGGGATTGTGTCTGAGTCCTGAACATTAACTGGAAGGTTATTCTCGAGCAGGGGGCTTTGTATGAAAAGGCTCTGCCCCCTGATGTAACTAATAGTGAACCTGCACCTTGTGATCTGAATTTACCTGTCAAGATAAGTACGAGATAAGTTTACTGACGTACTGAGGAGTGAGGCCATTTAGAGCTTTATATGTTATAAGAAGAATTTTGTACTCAATGCAGAATTTAACTGGCAACCAGTGCAATGTCTAGGCTTATATGATCCAAATTCCTAGTTCCTGTAAGGACTGCAGCATTCTGGACTAACTGGAGATTAGTAAGGTTTTTGCTGGAACAGCTAGAAAGCAGGGCATTACAGTAAGCCAACCATATAGTAATAAAGGTGTGAACTAGCTTTCCTGCATCATGTAGGGAGGAGTTCTTGCGTAGATGTGGGAAAGCTATTCTGGTAATATTAGTAATATGTTCTTTGAAGGGCAGATCAGAAGTGATATAACAAGTGTGACTAAGATTAAGTGACAATGCAGACAATGGTTTTAGCACCTTTGGGACCAAAAAGAAAAACTTTTTTATCTTTTTTATTTATGCCATGTTTTCTAATACAAGATCTCCTACAAGGTCTTCCAGCCTATCTAATAGGATTATGAGTGGCTTATTGTGTCAAATGCTGCACAAGATCAACCAGTAAGAATTCACCAGTTTACTTCTTTATTTCTCTATATATAAAATAAAAGCTCATGAAGAAATTTAAATAAACTAATTCAATTCAATTCCATGCCATCACCCACTTTTCAATAAAAAAAGTTCTCGTCTTGGTCAGGACAGGTTTATTAAGCTACTGTATTTCTGTATAAACATAGTAAGTCAATACCAATAGAACAACAAATCAAACACTTGTGATGTAAGAAGAGAACAGTTGTTTGTGTGCTTCTGTAGGTTGAGGCAAGGTTTATCACTCTCTGCTTCTTCTGAAACCTAGAAAGGCTTCAGCTCCTCAGTTAAGCGCAGACTGCCACCAGACTTTAAAAGAAAGCTTGTCAGATAAAACTGCTAGAGTATAATATACATTGATGATCCCCTTATTTATAATTCCACTTTGAAATGTTATTCTATGTTTTTCTATTTTTTTAAGCTTATGCCTGAAATAAACTCTTTCATACTGTTCAACTTTTCTGTGGGCCAGACATGGAAATCTCTGATATAGGAAAAGACCCGTTTTATTCAGTTTAGTTGATATTCAGTAATAATTCAGCTTCCAATGACCTCAACAAAGGCATATGCTAGTTTATAGTCTCAAAAACAATTTTCAAGTCACTTACATTTCTGGCATTTAGCTGAGGCTCCTATCCAGAGCAGCTTACAAGGTTAATCACATTACAGATGAGCCAATGTAGCGTTAGGAGTCTTGACCAAGGACTCTTATTGGTGTAGCACAGCATAGTCACCCAGACCGGGATTCGATCCCCAGTCTCCCACGGGTGGTGGTGGCTACTTAGTGGTGTTATCCGCTGAGCTACACCAACCACCTTACACCTTACACCAGGTCCAAATATTTTTTTTTGTTTTTTGGTCTTGATATCGAGCCAGCACTCCAGTACAACACTTGTGAGCAATTCCGAGCAACTAATCAGTAATATGTAAGCTGATTGTATATATGTTTTTTTGTTGTAAATTGTGTCTATTTAAAAAATCGCAAAAATGAAATTTGAGCTAATACAGCATCTCCCTACAGTTAGTACACCCCTCATAATTTTGTAAATATTTATTAGATCTTTTCATGGGACAACACTGAAGATATGACACTTGATACAATTAAAGTAGTCAGTTTACAACTTGTGTAACAGTGTAAATTTGCTGTGCCTTCGAAATAACTCAACACACAGCCATTAATGTCTAAATCTGTCTAAATCTCTAGATTCTACATCAATATTATTGTTATTTTTGTTGTGTGGTGTTCTAGTTGCATAGCACTCATGTTCCTTCAACCAACCAGCGATCAAACTGGCAAACTGGAGTTCATTGTGCCATCAGGCCAGGCAAGCTCTCCAGACCAACGATTCTCCTGATGAATTAATCAACCACACAAACATCTATGATCCAGTCCAGATCTGTGCTTATTGCTGTTCTGCATGGTTTGGTAAAATAAGCGTAAAGATCCCTGACCTTTTGTGTAATCCTGTCCCTTAAAAAACACAAACAAAAGAAAAACATTTGCGCTACCACTATTACCGTTTTGCCTTTTTATTAAACCCCTGGCTGTTTCTGTTACAGCTGCATACTGGTTTCATGTTATATATTATATATTTCTTATCCCTCACTGTGCATCCTTGTCATAGTCTGATAAACAATTACAGCAAGGCTATTCTATTAATTGGTCAAAATCTGAATATAAATAATAAAAGGCTCGTCAGTCTACAGTTTAGCTCAGCTACCTGTAAGTCGTAAAATATTCCTGTTTTGTCTGTGAGATCAGCCCTATTGCTCCATCTTAATTGTGCATAAACGCACAAAAAAGTCAGATCCCAGTTAGTTTAGTTGTGTTTACATCACATGATAATAAGGGGACATTTTAAAGTTCTTATTTGTAGCAGAAACTTATGTGTGTATGTTTGTCTGATTGTTTAGTGAGTTTGTAAAATAAGACAAAATCCTGTGATAATCTGACATTCGGTTTGTGATGCCCTCCATTTTCAAAAGTTGACTTTAAAAAGTTCAACTATAAAGACATACAGAAAGACACAGACTGACCATGATCTAACCCCATAAATTTCATCTTTATTAGCATAAATAATAGTTACACTATGTATATGTATATATAATGTAAACACAAATGTACAACATGAAAACATTATGACCAACTATAGTCCTCCATTAGTTCCATCCATCTTTGTCAAACTGCCAACAGGTCTCACCTTTTGATAACATTGGTTCATGTTAGAAAGGAAGCTATGTTGTGACAATGGTGTGTGTTTGCTGTGAACATTGGAAATACCAAAGACCCTGAATAGAATTAGCCACTCTTAAGCATCTTGGCACTCCAAATGTATAATACTATTTAAACTCACCAACCTCTTCAGATTAGATACTGGAGAATTAACACAAGCCATCGGTGGTTAAAAAGACAAATTTAATTCAGGAACTCGACTGGGGCGGGAGCGCAAAGCAATGCGCAACTATACTGTTATCCGATATATATTATTATTATTATGGTTGCGCATTGCTAAAGCAATGCGCAACTATACTGTTATCCGATATATATTATTATGGTTGCGCATTGCTAAAGCAATGTGGGTAAGTGCTAAAGCAATGCGCAACTATACTGTTATCCGATTTATATTATTATGGTTGCGCATTGCAAAGCAATGCGCAACTATACTGTTATCCGATTTATATTATTATTATTATTCTTATTTTTCTGCCGTTTTTCGCCGATTAACTCGCCCCGCAGTTTTCGAGATATCGACTCCGTTCCAACTCCAGTTTGTCCGGTATTATGCGCTGATGTGGGCTTGTATACAGCTTTTGGATCGGATGTAAGAATTCCGAGTAGGAAGGAATTTTTCCAGAATTTTTTCCCATAGAGAATGAATGGGATCGAAAAACGTGTGCCCATCTAACCCACTCCCGCTCGACCTAGAGACACCAAATCGGATACACAGGCTCGGGGCAAAGCCCGGAGCTGGAATTCAGTGTTGGATTGACCCGCACTCGTTTGTTACTCTTTCTTTTCGCATCCCTTTTTCCTCCCATAGAAAATGAATGGGAAGGAAAATTGTTTGCCTATGTACTCTCCTCCCGCTCGACCTAGAGCCTCCAAATCGGATACAAGAGCTCGGGGCGAAGCCCCGAGCCAGCATTCGGTGATGGATTGACACGCACTCGTTCATCTCTCCACTTTTTCCCGCATCCCTTGTTCCTCCCATAGAGTCCCAGTCATTTTTATACACACCTAAAGCTGGCTGTTTCGTTCGCCCGAGAGGCGTGTAACTTCACATACACACTAAGGGCAGGTCCCCAAGCACTGACCCACAGTCATACTGACCCGCACCCGTCTATCTGTCGTTTATTCATCCCTCGTTTCTCCCATAGAGACCCAGTCATTTTTAGACACAACTAAAGCCGGCTGTTTCAATCACCTGAGATGCGTGTAACTTCACATACACACTAAGGGCAGGTCCCCAAGCACTTACCCACAGTCATACTGACCCGCACTCGTCTATCTGTCGTTTATTCATCCCTCCTTCCTCCCATAGAGTCCCAGTCATTTTCTACCCAAACCAAGCAGTAACGTTTCCGTTCGCCCGAGAGCCACCAAACTTCGCGTACTCACTAAGGGTAGGCCCCTAGATGCTAAACCATGGTCATACCGACCCGCACTCGTTTATTCATCCCTCGTTCCTCCCATAGAGTCCCAGTCATTTTGACCCAAACCAAGCAGTAACATTTCCATTCGCCCGAGAGCTACCAAACTTTGCGTACTCACTAAGGGCAGTCCCCCAGAAGCTAATCCACAGTAATACCGACCCGCACTCGTTTACTCATCCCTCTTTCCTCCCATAGAGTCCCAGTCATTTTAGACCCAACCCAAGCAGTAATGCTTTCGTTCGCTCAAGAGCCGCCAAAGTAAGGGCAGGCCCCCGGACGCTAATCCACAGTCATACCGACCCGCACTCGTTTACTCATCCCTCGTTCCTCACTGTGCAAGCTGCGCAACCATCCCGCGTTTCCATCAGGAAATGCACTTTTCTAGTTTTTATTATTCTTATTTTTCTGCCGTTTTTCGCCGATTAACTCGCCCCGCAGTTTTCGAGATATCGACTCCGTTCCAACTCCAGTTTGTCCGGTATGTTTGTGTGACGGGAGCTTGTATACAGCTTTTTGATCGGATGCAAGAATTCCGATCGGGAAGGAATTTTTCCGGAATTTTTGCCCATAGAGAATGAATTGGAGCGAAAAACGCGTGCCCATCTAACCCACTTCCGCTTGACCTAGAGACACAAAATCGGATACACTGGTTGGGGGCAAAGCCCTGAGCAGGAAAATGGTGATGGATTGACCCGCACTCGTTCGTTTCTCCTTTTATCGCATCCCTTTCTCCTCTCATTGGAAATGAATGGGGCGAAAACGCGTGCCTACCTAACCCACTTCCGCTCGAGCTAGAGACACCAAATCGGATACAAGGGCTCGGGGTGAAGCCCCGAGCAGGCATTCGGTGATAGATTGACCCGCACTCGTTCATCTCTCCTCTTTTTCGCATCCCTCGTTCCTCCCATAGAGTCCCAGTCATTTTTGGACCCACACAATGCCGGCTGTTTCCAGCGCCCAGGAAGCACGAAACTTCACATACACACCAAGGGCAGACCCAAAGCACGAATCCACAGCCATACTGACCCGCACTCGTCTATCTGTCGTTCATTCATCCCTCGTTCCTCCCATAGAGTCCCAGTCAGTTTCGAACAAACCAAGCAGTAATGCTTTCGTTCGCCCGAGAGCCACCAAATTGCACGTACTCACTAAGGGCAGGTTCCCAGACGCTAATCCACAGTCATACTGACCCGCACTCGTTTATTCATCCCTCGTTCCCCCCATAGAGACCCAGTCATTTTCAAGCCAAACCTAGCAGTAACGTTTCCGGTCGCCCGAGAGCCACCAAACTTCACGTGCTCACTAAGGGCAGGCCCCCAGACGCTAATCCACAGTCATACTGACCCGCACTCGTTTATTCATCCCTCGTTCCCCCCATAGAGACCCAGTCATTTTCAAGTCAAACCTAGCAGTAACGTTTCCGGTCGCCTGAGAGCCACCAAACTTCACGAGCTCACTAAGGGCAGGCCCCCAGACGCTAAACCACAGTCATACCGACCCGCACTCGTTTACTCATCCCTCGTTCCTCACTGAGCAAGCTGCGCAACCATCCCGCGTTTCCCTCAGGAAATGCACTTTTCTAGTTGTATCTGCTGCTCGTGCTGCATAAAACACCGGCTTTGTTTACCTCTCAGGCAGAGATTTCAGCAGAGCTGAAATGGCTATAGCGGGGATGCAGAGTGGGAAACAAGTAGAGAGGAGAAGGAAATATGAACCCTGTCTCCCTACTATCTCTGCTCTTATCTGCTTTTATCTGGTCACAGCAAGAGTAGCATAAGTGTTTCACAAAGTCCTGGCTGAGGCAGAACATACCGGACTCTCATGTTCACCATAACGGATTCACTACTAGATATAGCTAGGCTTCAAGAATTTAAAACCTTCAAGACCATGGTCATTCATGTGGGGACCAACGACATCTGTGCCCAGCAGAGTGAGGTCCTAAAGTAGTACTATCAGATGCTGCTAGACACTTCTAGGAAGACTCCAGGATCATCATCTCAGGACCCCTTGGGGCAGGAAGGGATCCGAGTGGTTCAGCAGGCTCTTTGCGCTGCAGTCCTGGCTATGCAGTTGGTGCTTTGTTAACGGCTTGGGCTACATGGACAACTGGCCATTATTTTGGGAGCAGCCAGCACTCTATCAGATGGATGGGCTTCACCCTAGCCATCTTGGATTGACTTTCTTTTTGGGGATTCATCAAGAGGGCCATCCGTTGACTGCAAAATGGAGGCAATATAAGAAGCATAGATAGACAGGTTAGATTTAACACTAGTAACAGTTTTGTGTTAATGTTAATAATATTAGTGTTAATAAGCCAAATGTAAATGGTATGAATTACAGCAATACTATTCTTCATAAAGCAATTGTTAATTATGTTAATGCTGACATTTTTAATGTGCCTTCCCCAAATGAGGCCAGGCAGCAGCTAAATGGGCTAAACCAATCATCTGCTAGCCACCTAGATACACCTCATAGGTTTCCCCAAATTAAGACTGTGTCTGTTCCCTGAGTCAAACACGGTTAAAAAAAAACTGAAAAATTTACCCCACAAATCTAACCAATATCAGACCAGTTATACTGTTTTTTTCCCACAACGATAGGACTTTTAGTCTGAAGCTAGGTTTGCTAAATATAAGGTTCCCTACATCATTAAGTCTTTAGGAATAAACCAGAAAGCAGGCTGAAGATTCTCCTCATAATTAAATCCTGTTTTTTTTAATGTAAGTGGAATAAATAAAAACTAATTTTCACTGATTACAATTTATAGGTTACCAGTGCAATATGCTGTTTTTACAGGAATTTACTTTTTATCCAGCTAAATAACACTTCCAAATAAAGTAATAGTTGGAGATTTTAATATTCTCCTAGATAAGTCACAGGATCCACTAAGTAAAGTACTTCTGTCTATCTTAGGCTGCTGTAGTTTCACACAGAATATAACAAGGCCCACTTATTACTGTAACCACACTCTAGATTTAGTTTTAACCTTTGGTATAAACATCTATTCTTCCACAGACCACAGTAATCTCAGATCACTAATCTCATTTGAAATCATCTTTAGCCATAATCAGGGCCGTTTCAAGGTATTTGGGGGCCCCAAGCAAAGACACCAACCGGGGCCCCCCCAACCTCCACACCAGAAATCTCATGCCCAAACCCCCCTCCGGCCAAAAAAAAAAACATATCTGGCCGCGGTCCACCTTCAAGAACCACAGCATATACACACAGTTTAGGTCCAACACACTTTATGTAAAAAACACAGCAATAGTATCCCATAACAACAATTATAAAAAATAAAGTGCAAATTGCATAGTAAGTATAAATACACACAAGGTAAATTTGAACAGCTGAAACAAAACACTCCCATATGCAAAAAAGAACACATTCTTCACAAACAACCTATAGTGCAAGTTGCATAGTCTTTTTTAAAATCCAACATAAATAAAAGAATAACCTTTAAGGCCATTGTGTGCAAAATATCTAGAACTTCTGTTTGCGAACCTTTGCTTCAGCAAAGGCAACCACAATGTCCTCCATGTCCAAAGATCGACAAACTTCACGCTCAATTGACATAAGTGCCAATCCTGTGAGTCTCTCTTGACCCATGGTGGACCTCATGTATGTTTTTATCAGCTTCAAAGCTGAAAAGCTCCTCTCACCTGAGGCCACTGACACAGGCAGTGTCAGGAGTAGACGCAAGGCAATGCTTAAATTACTGTACAGATCCAACAGCTTCTCACTGTATATGTAATTAAGCATGTCAAATGGACAGGTGGCTACGTGGTCTGGAAAAGTGTGGAGAGATGAATTGATCTCAAGTGCCAAGTCATCTGCATCAATGTCATGGAGGGTTTGTTCCAATTTCTTGCATCGCTCATGAAGCTTGCCATTCTTTATTGTTTGCTTCATGTTATCCTTTGAGAAGAGAAAGTCATAAAGGTCATAAACACCTTTCAACCTTGAAAACCTGTCACCCAGGCTTCTGAGGGCTGTATCAACTAAGGGCAGAAAGAAGTCTCTTCTGAAAGTCTCATCTGGAGTGGACTGAGTTTCCTCTGTGCCTTCATATTGAAACTGTCTTTTCTTTTTACGCTGCCTTTTTTCAGGAAGGTTCATTTCCATATCCAGATTTTCTGCAATATCTTTTGCATCGGTTTGGCAGGAAGCAAGCCCGTTTTCCCTGAAGTCTTCAAGGTACTCTCTTACTCCTTCTGTTTCTGCTCTAAGTGTTCCCATGGACACATTTGGACTTTGTAGCAGCTTGCTGACATGATTGACCTGGTACAAAACATTGTACCAGATTATTGTGCAAAGCAGAAAAGACCATGTCTTCAATTCATCATGTAAGCTTTTGGCAGAGGACATGGTCTCTGAGTCCCCCTTCTCCATACCAAATGTCTGGAGAGCAGACAATGCTTCCAGGATCTCTGGCAACTGGTATCGCACCACCTTCACAGAGTCAATTCGAGCCTCCCATCTTGTTGCTGACAAAGGTTTTAAAGTGAGCTGCTTTACATGTTTCCTTAGAACTGCCCAGCGTTGTACAGAAGAACTGAACAAGTTGTACAGTCTTTGCAACACACCAAAGAAGGAGGTGGACAGCACTGAGGACTTGGCAGCATCTGCCACAACCAGATTAAGTGTATGACTGCTGCATGGGATGCACAATGCTTTGTTATTCAATTGCAAAATTCTTGCCTGAACACCCTGTTTTTGGCCCATCATATTGCTGCCATTGTCATAAGATTGACCACGGCAGTCAGAAATGCTCAGGTTGTGTTTCTGCAGATGGTCAAGCAGGACTTCAGTCAGGCCCTTACCAGATGTGTCTTCAACATCTATAAATCCAAAAAAATGTTCTGCAATAGACACAGATGGATCGCAATTGACAAGTCTCAAAACAACGGAAAGCTGTTCTTTGTGGCTGATATCAGGCGTGCAATCCATAATAACAGAGTAATACTTTGCTCTTTGTGCTCTTCTCACAATTTCTTCAAGTACTTTGTTTCCAATTAGTGCAATTATTTCATTTTTGAATGGTTCCACTCAAGTAATGCACTTTTGCCTCTTGGTTTTGTATCCTTCTTATGTGTTCATTCATAACTGGATCGAACTTTGCCATCAGTTCAACTTGTGCCAGAAAATTCCCATTGTGAGGGTCATACAACTCACTTGTGGTCCCTCTTAAAGCCTGGTTGCGTTCTGCTAAGTGACAAATTATGGCAATCACTCTCCTTATGACAGCTTTCCAATGCTCAATCTCAATCTGCATCAAGGTTTGCTGTCTTTGATCTATAGTTGTCTTGTTTTGCAGTCTCCTCTGCAGCTCATGCCAGTTTCTCATATTGTCACAGTGCCCCTTTGAATATTCGTGTTCTTTTAAGTGATAAGTTAGGTTCTTCCATTTTATGGAACCCACAGTTTGCTTAGGGCATTGTCACGCTTCCCAAAAACAGTGCAAGGGAAACAGAACACTGAGTCTGTGCTCATGGAATATACCAGCCATGATCGAAGAATTTTCTCACCATTTTTCATGGTTCTTCTGTAATTCTCTTTTGTGAATCTCCGAGGTGGATTTTCAGAATTTTGGGGGAATTCTATATCTGTGATTTGCACTGGTCCTTTCCTAACAATTTGACAGCGCTCACTATCAGTTAGGACTTTTGGCCACTGCGCAGGGTCATCATCTATAATGAAAGTGCTTGTGGTACCTTGTGCTGTAGAGGTATCACCAGTGCTGAGATGTGGTGGAGATGCAATTTGTGTTGATGTTGAGGCCATGGTACCACTGGATGTAGTTCCTCCCATATCTTCTTCTCCCATGTTGTCTTCCTCATCAATGAGAGTTGCTGTTGATGATACAGCCAGGAAAATAAGAAAAACATTATTGACATAACACACTTTTCATGTACAGAGTGCATCACTGAGTGTCTGATGCCTAGACAAAAGTACAGGCCCCATATTCAGAAATCTGACATTTCCATGGGCAAGACTGACTGATTTTCACAGTTTTGGGGGAATTCAATATCTGTGATTTGCACTGGTCCTTTTCTAACAATGTTTATAGTGCACACTATGAGTTAAGACTATGGGAAACTGTGCAGGATATCAGCTATAATTGACAGTGCTTGTGGTACCTTGTGCTGTTGAGGTAACACCAGTGCTGAGATGTAGTGCAGACTCAATGTATGTTGATGTTGAGGCCATGGCACCAGTGGATGTAGTTTCTTCCATGTCTTCTTCTTGCTCATTGTCTTTCTCATCAATGAGAGATGCTGTTGATGGTACAGCTGGGAAAAGAACGTTTTTTTATTAATATAACACACTTTTCAGGTACAGCGTGCATCACATAGACATGAGGAGGGGCCGTATTTAAAAATCTGAAATGTCCAGCAAAAATATGCATGACCATTTTATAACAATATTAACAAATTGTAAAAGGTCAGTAATAACAGCTTAGTGAGAGAAATTCATTCTACCTTCATCAGAGGCATCTTTAGGAAGAGGGCTTAGAAATTTAAGCAAAGCACCTTGAGGTAGAAAGAAAAGATATGGTTAGAGATAGCATTACAATATTTTTTTCTGATTTTGATATTTAGATGGATCCCAGCTGCATTGATATAGCTACCAATGCTAAACACCTCAAACTAACTACTTTACAAATTTACTACTTGTAGCTGAACATAGCAGATTTAAGTATGCTGTTGTCTGAGAATTAGACAGATGCACCTGATGCTTTAAAGACAGTGAACAGCTGGCATAGTGCATGCATGGATACTACTAGACACGTACTCACCATTTGGTACATAGATTAGAATAGCTAGCTAGCACCTCAGAGAAGCTAGCCTACGCAACCTTAATCTCAACTGAAGATAAGAACGGTAGGCTGAAATACAATAAGCAGTGAATCTGGAACAGACCTGTGTTTTCCTGTTAATATAATATATTACATTATGGAGCTATATTATCAGCCTGTTCGAGCCTGTATACTGCACTAACCTCTAACCTAATTGGTTAGCTAACTTATTCCTAGCTTTGACTGCCAGGCACGTAGCTAGCTAGCTAACATAAACATTACCCGGGACGTATATATTGTTTTTAGCCTACCTGCTGCTAAATTACACCATTTGTACAGGTAGGCCTAATTTATCCAGTGTAAATCATCACTTACCACTGTCTTGTGTTTTTTTGTGTTCCTCTTCCTTCTTTTGTTTTCTCTTTTGGCTTCCTGATGGATAAATTCGCTTCATGGTTAAGTTTCATATTTGCCGGCGTCTAAAACTTGGCTGTCTGCCAGGACAGTGTCTGCCTGCCCTCAGCAGCTGGTGGGAGGGGCCCCCTTGAGGGGGATTCTGAGAACAGTGTCATTGCTCATTGACTTTGAGAATGTAAAGGGGGGCTCACACAGTTTGTCGCTGCATTTAATTCTTAACCTGTTGTTGTCTGGGGGCCCCAGGCCAGCTTGGGGCCCCAAGCAATTGCCTGGTTTGCCTGCCCCATCGCGACGGGCCTGGCCATAATAAACGTTCATCTAAACATGTTAAACATGTTATAACATCCACTACACCTAGTAGCTGTATTATGAACATCCCAGACTTGTCAAATTCCATTACCTGTCCATCAGAACCTACTGATCTAGATATTTTGACCAAACACTTGTAAGACACTTTTCACTCCACTTTAAATAAGGTTGCTCCACTTAAAGTAAAAGAATACAGCAGAAAAATATTACAAGTTTATTATTTAGCACAATTTATAAATTAACTAACCCCCGAGACCCAGACTTGCTTGGTGTGCAATTTAAATTACTCCTAGCTATTTGTGATTGGTAGGACCTAACAAGCATAAAAGCTAAATGTTGTTTTTGTACAGGAAGTTGTTTTGGCAAAAAAACAATGTCCTCATATGAGGACGCTGGGGTCTCAGGAGGCTAACAGGCAGTTTGCTACTGAACCCCAGATAACACCAGTATATAATTAATTGTGTGCACAATTAAGTCACACACAAGTGCACTACCCTATAAAGTTAAAGTTAATCCAGATATAGAGCATAGTGTAACTACTGTGAAGAGGTTGCAATCTTTTACTCTACTTCAACAAACAGAGCCATTTTAAATGATTTCATCTTCTAAATCATCTACATGCATACTACACACTTACAGAAAGAAGTTCTGCCAGAAATAACCCAGTCTCTTCTGTCTATAATGGCTTGGCTATGTTCCAAAATCTCTTAAGATGGCAGTAATCAAACCTTTAATTAAGAAACCCAATCTCGATCCTTCTGAGCTCTCAAACTATAGACTGATCTAAAATCTTCTGTTCATAACAAGATTTTAGAAAATGCTATAGCACAACCACTTAGTTCTTGCCTGTACAGGAATGACTTACATGAAAAATTTTGGTCTGGATTTAGACCTCATTATAGCACTGAGACAGCAGCACTAGAGAAAACTGTAAATGATCTTTTAGTATCAGCTGACAAAAGAAACATATCTGTACTTGTTGTGCTTGATCTTAGTGCAGCATTTGACACAACTCTATCCAACTCTATCCAACTAGATAGGCTAGAAAACCTTGTGGGAGTTATAGTAAAAGCTTTTTCAGATCTTATTTGAGTGATCATCTGATTACTGTTTCAGTTTGTACATTTAAAAGGTAAATTACATGTTCACACACAAGTAAAGTATGGTGTTCCACAGGGCTCTGTCCTATGACCTATATTATTTACATTATATATGCTACTATTATATATGCTATATTATATATGCTATAAACGACACAATATTGAATATTTCAGTCAAACCAGATAACACATTGCAACTTAGTGAGACAGAGGATAGTGTAGAAGATATGAAAGACTGCATGTCAAGTAACTTCCTCCTTATGAGCTCAGATATAAAAGTTCCTGTTCCTGGTCCCAAAACTGCTAGAAAAAAACTGTCTGCATTTATCAATTAATCTGAAAAACTTCTCAGTCACACTGGCTACAGCTGTAAAAAATTCACTTTGAATTCTGACCTGGACTTCAACGAACATATTACTAATATTACCAGAATAGCTTTCCTATATCTACAGAACATTGCTAAAAAAGAAATGCACTCTCCCTACAGGATCCAGAAAAGCTAGTTCATGCCTTATTGTAATGCCCTGCTTTGTAGCTGTTCCAGCAAAAGACTTATTAACCTTCAGTTAGTCCAGAATGCTGCAGTCCTTAAAAGTACTAGAAAATTTGATCATATCAGCCCAGTCTTCTAACATAAAAAGCTCTAAACGGCCTCGCTTCTCAGTACCTTACTGAACTTCGCATACTATAAAACCACATTTAAACTCTATTAGTACCTAGAATTAATTTTTAAAAATGTAAAGTTGCATCAGGGGGCGGAGCCTTTTTATTCAAGCCCCCAGCTCTGGAATAACCTTCCAGTTAATGTTCAGGAATCAGACGCAATCTTCAAGTCCAGGCTTCAAACCTACCTGTTCAGTCGAGCCTTGGCTAAGTAGCTTCCTTGCTAACTGCTAACACCATATAGTGCTCTCAGTCCGATGGTGCTTACACTGTCTGTGTGTTTTCTTTGCTGGAGTTGAGCTGCTGCCCAAACTCTGTGGTCTGCTGCGGAACTACTATCCACCCTGTACACTCTGATGCTGTTGTTTCGACGATCCTGATATTTAATCACATATAAATCTGATTTTCTTTCCCTGCCTCAAAAAGACTCAACACACTTTCTATTCGTTCCTTATGATGTTAAATTCTAACTCTTTTTTTTTATGTTTGTTGTAACCTGGAGTCAATCTGCAGAGGATGGTTTGCCCTTTTGCTGCTGTTGCTTTTGACTTGCTTATTTGCGGCTTGGACCCAGATTCTCTGTAAAGCCGCTTTGAAAAAAAGTGCTTGTAAAAAGCACTACATAAATAAAATTGACTTGACTTGACTACTATGACAGATAAAGTCTGACAAGTAGGAAGAAAGGAGGGGGACTTGTGTTTGTGAATCAAAGATGGTGTAACAAAGACCATCTCACAGTGAAAGAAGTGCACTGTCAACCACACTGTGTGGTCAGAATGTGTCCATATTATTTGTCACGAGAATTTACGAAGGTGGTCATGTGTGCTGTGTATATTCCTCCTTCCGCCAATGCAGACATTGCGTGTGACATTATCAACTCAAGTATCACAAGAGTGCAGAACCAAAGTCCCAATGCATTAATTGCAGTGTCTGGTGACTTCAATTAGCCTTACCTCTCATCATGTCTGTCTACTTTCACTCAGTTTGTGAAATGTACAACCAAAGAAAGCAGGATACTGGATTAGCTGGACTAGTTGCACGCTAATGTTAAAGAAGCTCTCCCTCCACTGGGAGGATCTGACCACAACCTTGTACTTTTTACTAGACAGTACAAGCCCCTGGTCCAAAGATAGTCAGAGGAAATGGACAGCTGGGGTTGTGGAATCACTGCAGGCCTGTTTTGAGGCCACACGGTGGGATGTTCTCTGTGATCCACACAATCAGGACTTTGATGAGATATGAGATCATGTGTTTATGGTTGGTGTACAGTCAACGGCCTCGGTTTCATGGACAACTGGTCATCATTTTGGGAGCAGCCAGCTCTCTACCGGAGGGACGGGCTTCATCCTAGTCATCTAGGATCCCATATACTCTCCCGGAACATCGAGAGGGCCGTCCACTGACTGCGGAATGGAGGCCATGTAAGTAGCGTTGGTAAACAGCCCCTAGCTAACTCTAGAGGTCTCAGCACATGTTATACTGCTAATGCTGTAAACAAGGCAAGTACTAATAATGTGGCTAACAGAGCTACAAATACTCTTAGTGCTACTGCTAGTCATGCTAATACAAGCATTCTCAATAGCCCAACTAGTCCCATGTCCTACAGCATTGAGACTGTGTCTGTTACCCACCCCGCTTGTAAACATGGACGTAGAATAATCTGTCCTAACAATCTCGTTAAAGTTAAGTTAACTTCTAGTAGTGGCAGCGCTAGCAGCTCTCGCATTAAGCTTGGTCTACTTAATATACGGTCTCTGGTATCCAAAGCAGCTACTGTAAACAAAATAATTACTGATAAGCAACTCAATGTTTTGACATAGAGTTTCTAAGAAATATAGCCCCCTCTGCAGATAAGGCACTTATAGTCTAAAACTTTAACTTTCATTCTGATTCACTGATTCTATGGGCTATATATTTAAAACGTGATAGGACCTACTCACCGCTGTAACCATACCTTAGATTTGGTATTATCGCGAGGAATTAGGGTAGAAAACTTAGATACAGTCTCTCAGAGAGACTGCATCACAAATCATTACTTGATAATATATGAAGTCGTTTTAGACTATAATGTTTACATGCCGCCCCGCTACCGATATAAACGAACTATTACTGCCTCTAATATAGATACCCTTAAAATAGACTACCAGATCTTTCAAATGTCCTTGCCCTGCTGGGCTTGAAAGCAGCACCGAAATCCTGCAGTCTACTCTTCAGTCAACTCTCAATAGTGTGACTCCCATAAAGAGGAAAATGGTTAGAAGGAAAACACTTGCGTCGTGGTACAACGATCATACTAAAACAAAAAGCTTGTAGTCTGGAACGTAAATGGCATATAACAAAATTAGACTGCTTTCGAAGTGAGTGGACGAACACTGTCTTAGAATATAAACATGCCCTACACGCAGCTAAAACTGCTTACTTCTCATCACTCATTGAGAAAAAATAAACTAATCCTAAAGTCCTGTTTAGCACCATATCTAAACTCACTAGTAACATTAAACAGTCTGAAGATTGTATTCAAACCACATACAGTTGTGATGACTTTAGCAGGCTCTTTACAGACAAGATAGAACATATTAGAACACTAACCCAACATACATCTGTATATCTAATAACACAGTATGACATAAGTCCTGTCAGCCCATTATCAGCCCATGTCAGCCCATTATTAACTTGATTAATAACTCGCCCCTCAGTCTTGGACATTTACCGAGATCTTTAAAACTCGCAGTAGTTAAACCCCTAATTAAAAAACCTGAGCTCGACCCCAATGAGCTCGCCAACTACAGACCAATTTCCAATCTCCCTTTTTTATCAATGGTCTCTCAACAACTTTGCTCATGATATGTTTCAGTCTGGCTTTCGACCCCACCACAGTACTGAAACTTTTACTAGAGTAGTGAATGATCTGCTGGTGTCGCTTGATAATGGTCAAGTCTCTATACTAGTTCTTTTAGATCTCAGTGCTGCTTTCGATACCATTGACCACACAATCCTCCTTGATAGACTAGAAAATCAGTTTGGCATTAAAGGACAGACTTTATCCTGGTTCAGATCGTATCTCACTGACCTCTATCAGTTTATTAGTCTCAACAATAAGCACTCTAATCATAAACTCATAAGATATGGTGTCCCTCAAGGGTCAGTGCTCGGGCCACGTCTTTTTTCTCTTTACATGCAGCCGCTTGGTAACATAATCCGCAGTTTCGACGTCAGCTTTCACTGTTATGCAGACGACATTAACCCCTACATATCGGCCAAACCAAACGAGGCTTTAAATAAACGAGAAGATTGTGTTGCTAATATCAGAAACTGTATGCCTAACAATTTCCTTCAACTTAATCCAAACAAGACTGAGGTCCTGCTACTCGGCCCTGCAGAGAGAACCAAACTCTCCCAATTTGTCTTGAACATAGTAGATGGCCACACTATTACTCCTAGCTCCACTCTGAGAAATCTAGTCATTATCTTTGATACCAGCTTGTCTTTTGATGCACATGTCATTAACATAGTTAGGACGGCATTCTTACATCTGCGCAACATCACTAACTTACGTAATATCCTTAAAAGATGCGGAAAAGCTGGTCCATGCCTTTATAACTTCTAGGCTGGATTATTGCAACACCCTCTTAGCCGAATGCACAAATAAGGCTCTACATAAGCTCCAGCTAGTCCAGAACACAGCTGCTAGGGTCCTTACCAGAACAAAAAATATGATCATATTTCCGAAATACTGTCGTCACTACACTGGCTACCTGTTAAATTTTGTGTGGACTACTCTTAACATATAAATCATTAGACAGTCTGGCCCCCCCAGTACACGTGCCCTCCACTACCAAAATAACAGCCTGCTGACAGTACCTAGGTTTAGAAGAACCACAGCAGGTTGTCGAGCCTTTTCTTGTGTAACCCACAAACTCTGGAATTTTCTCCCTTTATCCATTCGGGAATCAGACACACTCTCTACATTCAAATCTAGACTAAAAACTTACTTGTTTGCAGCATTCGGCTGATAACATCTGTTTGCCACTTTGATTTACATTTCTCCATAAATGGACCAAACACCCAAACTTCTCCCTCTTATCTGTCTCCTCTATGAGCGGATCAATGCTGATGGATAACACTGAGGGGCTACCAGTGCAGAGGAATCCTCTACAGGACTTTTAGGACTACACACACTCAATCCAACAAGTTACTATATCTACCTCTTAATCCTTAATGCTCCTAATCAGTGTCTGTCTCTGTTTCTCGGTTATTTTCTTTCTCTCTTTTCTTCTTCCTCTCTTTCTTTCGTCTTCTGTGTTAAGCACTGGAATGCCATTTCTCCGGAGTGATCACATCAGAACCCCCAGAGCGGGTAAAGGCACCTGTGCAGTTACTCCCTCCTGGACTAATCAGACTGGATCTAATAGATGTTCTTCTAATGTTAGTTCTGTCTTTCTCGTCTCATCCGGGTTGACCTAGGTTGGGTTCCGCCCTTCACCCTGGTTCCTCTCAAGGTTTCTTTCTTACTCAAGGGAGTTTTTCCTCGCCACTGTTGCCTCTGGCTTGCTCAAGGGGGGCTTGGACCATGTCCCCCCACCCCCACCCCTATGTCTGTACATTAACTCAGTGCTTTCTTTTTATAACAAACTGATTTTCTGTGAAGCTGCTTTGAGACAACGTTGGTTGTAAAAAGCGCTATACAATTAAATATTGATTGATTGATGTGTTACAGACTACATCCACTTCAGTGTGGACGCCATGGTACCCTCTAAGACTATCACTTATGCTTTTCAAACAACAAGCCGTGGGTTACAAGCGATCTAAAATCTCAAGGATGAGCTGAAGTTGGTGCAAGCGGAGCTCAAATTAAAGATTGAAAAAACAAAGAGTAGTACAGGACTAAGCTGGAGACCAAACTGAAAAAAGAACAATGCCTGTGATGTCTGGAGAGGTCTAAAAGACATCACTTGCTTCAACCTACGCAGCACTGATGCAATAGTTGAGGGCAGTCATGAATAACCAGTTCTCTCTTTCCAAACCAATTCCGAACCTTTACACCTAACCTGACATTGACATCATCCCCCAACACATCCACTCAGGACCAGTCAAGCAGCAGACCACCAACTTTTACTGCTGACCAAGTGAAGAAGGAGCTGAAAAAAGAGTGAAGTCTGAATTTCGTGTGGTAGCACAAATTACTACCGTCCAGTCGCCCTTCCCTCTCACCTGGTGAAGATACTGGAAAGACTGATGCTGGGCCTTCTGAGATCACTGGTCAGACTCCCTTCCCTGGACCCCCTGCAGTTTGTATATCCAGACATGGCCAGGTGCAGCATTGGGGCTCCTCAGGGGACTGTGTTAACACCGTTCCCATTCTACATCTACATCTCTGGCTTCAAATACAATTCTGGTACATACCATCTGCAGAAATTCTCGAAATAGCTATTGTCGGATGTATCAGGACAGGAGGCTAAATACAGGAGGTTCGTTTTAGACTTGGTCAACGGGTGTAAACTGAACCTATTGCAGCTCAACATCAGTAAGAAGATGATGGTGGACTTTAGGAAGTTCAGACCATTGTCACCAGTCACCATTGAGTGGAGGTAGAGATTATTGGTACTTGGGCGCTCACTTGGACAACAAACTGTAGCGGAGTTCTAACACCTGTGCAGTGTTTAAGGTCCTTTGGTGTGTGCATTAAACTCCTTTGGACAAACTGATAGAAAAGGCTGGCTCTGTTGTAGTATCAAACAAGACACTCTGGAGCTTGTGGCAGAAAAAACAGACTCTCAATAAGCTGCATTACACCCCCTGCATGCTACAGTGGACAAGCAGAGAAGCATGTTCAGCTGTAGACTAATACAGCTGCGATGAGCTAAAGAGAACTATGTGAGATCTTTTCCTCCAACTGCAGTAAAACTATGGTATCTGAACTGTGTTAAGTGATACCATACTACTACACTACTGATCTTCTGCTGTCTGAACTGTGTTGAGGTACACATACTGCTGCACTACTGATCTCCTGCTGTCTGAACTGTGTTGAGTAACAGCATACTGCTATACTACTGATCTCCTGCTGTCTGAACGGTGTTGAGTTTCACCATACTGCTACACTACTGATCTCCTGCTGTCTGAAAGGTGTTGAGTTAAACCATACTGCTGCACTACTGATCTCCTGCTGTCTGAACTGTGTTGAGTTAAACCATATGCTACACTACTGACCTCCTGCTGTCTGAACTGTGTTGAGTTAAACAATGTGCTACCCTACTGATCTCCGGCTGTCTGAACTGTGTTGAGATAAACCATATGCTACACTACTGAACTCCTGCTTTCTGAACTTTGTTAAGTTAAACAATGTGCTACACTACTGATCTCCTGCTGTCTGAACTGTGTTGAGTTACACCATACTGCTACACTACTGGTCTCCTGCTGTCTGAATGATGTTGAGTTACACCATTCTGCTACACTACTGATCTCTTGCTGTCTAAACTGTGGAGTTAGGATCATACTGCCATACTGATGCTACTGTTTGAACTGATGATGGTGTCCTGCTTTCTGAACTGCTGTGTTGAGTTAAATCATACTGCTACATTCTACTGCTCTCCTGCTGTCTGAACTGTGTTGAGTTAAACCATACCTGCTGCACTATCTGATCTCTTGTTTTCTGAACTGTGTTAAGTTAAACCATATGCTACACTACTGATCTCCTGCTCTCTGAACTGTGTTGAGTTAAACCGTACTGCTACACTACTGATCTCCTGCTGTCTGAACTCTGTTGAGTTAAATCATACTGCTACACTACTGATCTCTTGCTGTCTTAACTCTGTTGAGTTAAACCATATGCTACACTACTGATTTCCTGCTTTGTGAACTGTGTTAAATTAAACCATACTACTACACTACTGATCTCCTGCTGTCTGAACTGTGTTGAGTTACACCATACTACTACACTACTGATCTGCTGCTGTCTGAATTGTGTTAAGTTACACCATACTGGTACACTACTGATCTCCTGCTGTCTGAACTCTGTTGAGTTAAACCATACTGCTACAATACTGATCTTTTGCTGTCTTAACTCTGTTGAGTTAAACCATATGCTCCACAACTGATGTCTTGCTTTCTGAACTGTGTTAAGTTAAACCATATGCTACACTACGATCTCCTGCTGTCTGAAATGTGTTGATTTAAACATATGCTACACTACTGATCTCCTGCTCTCTAAACTGTGTTGAGTTAAACCGTACTGCTACACTATTGATCTCCTGCTGTCTGAACTCTGTTGAGTTAAACCATACTGCTACACTACTGATCTCTTGCTGTCTTAACTCTGTTCAGTTAAACCATATGCTACACTACTGATCTCTTGCTGTCTGAACTCTGTTGAGTTAAACCATACTGCTACACTACTGATCTCTTGCTCTCTTAACTGTTGAGTTAAACCATATGCTACACTACTGATCTCCTGCTGTCTAAATTGTGTTGAGTTATGCCATACTGCTACACTACTGATCTCCTGCTGTCTGAAATATGTCGAGTTACACCATACTGCTATACTACTGATCACTTGCTGTCTGAACAGTGTTGAGTTAAACCATACTGCTACAGTACTGATCTCCTGCTGTCTGAACTGTTTTGAGTTAAACCTTGCTGCTACACTATTGATTTCTTGCTGTCTGAACTCTGATGAGTTCAATCATATGCTACAGTACTGATCTCCTGCTTTCTGAACTGTGTTGAGTTAAACCATACACTTCACTATTGATCTCCTGCTGTCTGAACTGTGTTGAGGTACACCATACTGCAGCACTACTGATCTCCTGCTGTCTGAACTGTGTTGAGTTACACCATACTGCTACACTACTGGTCTCCTGCTGTCTGAACAATGTTGAGTTACACCATTCTGCTACACTACTGATATCTTGCTGTCTGAACTCTGTTGAGTTAAACCATATGCTACGCTAATGATATCCTGCTTTCTGAACTGTGTTAAGTTAAACCATATACTACACCACTGATCTCCTGCTGTCTTAACACTGTTGAGTTAAACCATATGCTACACTACTGATCTCTTGTTTTCTGAACTGTGTTAAGTTAAAGCATATGCTACACTACTGATCTCCTGCTCTCTGAACTGTGTTGAGTTAAACCGTACTGCTACACTACTGATCTCCTGCTGTCAGAACTCTGTTGAGTTAAACCATACTGCTACACTACTGATCTCTTGCTTTCTGAACTGTGTTAAGATAAACCATATGCTACACTAATGATCTCTTGCTGTCTTAACTCTGTTGAGTTAAACCATATGCTACATTACTGATCTCTTATTTTCTGAACTGTGTTAAGTTAAACCATATGCTACACTACTGATCTCCTGCTGTCTGAACTGTGTTGAGTTAAACCGTACTGCTACACTACTGATCTCCTGCTGTCTGAACTCTGTTGAGTTAAACCATACTGCTACACTACTGATCTCTTGCTGTCTTAACTCTGTTGAGTTAAACCATCCTGCTATACTTCTGATCTCCTGCTGTCTGAACTGTGTGTTAGACTAACCATCCTACTACACACTACTGATCTCCTGCTGTCTGAACTGTGTTGAGTTACACCATACTGCTACACTACTGATCTGCTGCTGTCTGAATTGTGTTAAGTTACACCATACTGGTACACTACTGATCTCCTGCTGTCTGAACTCTGTTGAGTTAAACCATATGCTCCACAATTGATGTCTTGCTTTCTGAACTGTGTTAAGTTAAACCATATGCTACACTACTGATCTCCTGCTGTCTGAAATGTGTTGATTTAAACATATGCTACACTACTGATCTCCTGCTCTCTGAACTGTGTTGAGTTAAACCGTACTGCTACACTACTGATCTCCTGCTCTCTTAACTGTTGAGTTAAACCATATGCTACACTACTGATCTGCTGCTGTCTAAATTGTGTTGAGTTATGCCATACTGCTACACTACTGATCTCCTGCTGTCTGAAATATGTCGAGTTACACCATACTGCTACACTACTGATCTCCTGCTGTCTGAACTGTGTTGAGTTAAACCATACTGCTACACTACTGATCTCCTGCTGTCTGAACTGTGTTGAGTTAAACCATACCGCTACACTACTAATCTCCTGCTGTCTGAACTCTGATGAGTTCAATCATATGCTACAGTACTGATCTCCTGCTTTCTGAACTGTGTTGAGTTAAACCATACACTTCACTATTAATCTCCTGCTGTCTGAACTGTGTTGAGGTACACCATACTGCAGCACTACTGATCTCCTGCTGTCTGAACTGTGTAGAGTTAGACCATACTGCTACACTACTGATCTCCTGCTGTCTGAACTGTGTTAGACTATCCTGCTACACTACTGATCTCCTGCTGTCTGAACTGTGTTAGACTATCCTGCTACACTACTGATCTCCTGCTGTCTGAACTGTGTTGAGTTAGACCATACTGCTACACTACTGATCTCCTGCTGTCTGAACTGTGTTGAGTTAGACCATCCTGCTACACTACTGATCTCCTGCTGTCTGAACTGTGTTGAGTTAAACCAAACTGCTGCACTACTGATCTCCTGCTTTCTGAACTCTGTTAAGTTAAACCTTCGCTGCTACACTACTGATCTCCTACTTTCTGAACTGTGTTGAGTTTAGACCATACTGCTACACTACTGATCTCCTGCTGTCTGAACTGTGTTGAGTTAACCATCATACTGCTACACTACTGATCTCCTGCTGTCTGAACTGTGTTGATGCATACCTTACTGCTACATTTCCGATCTCCTGCTGTCTGAACTGTGTTAGACTATCCTGCTACACTACTGATCTCCTGCTGTCTGAACTGTGTTGTTATTCCATACTGCTACACTACTGATCTCCTGCTGTCTGAACTGTGTTCAGTTGAACCATACTGCTGCACTACTGACCTCCTGCTGTCTGAACTGTGTTGAGTTGAACCATACTGCTGCACTACTGATCTCCGTCTGTCTGAACTGTGTTGAGTTAGCCTGTCCTGCTATACTTCTGATCTCCTGCTGTCTGAACTGTGTTGAGTTAGACCATACTGCTGCACTACTGATCTCCTGCTGTCTGAACTGTGTTGAGTTAGACCAGCCTGCTACACTACTGATCTCCTGCTGTCTGAACTGTGTTAGACCTTCCTGCTACACTACTGATCTCCGGCTGTCTGAACTGTGTTGAGTTAAGACCATCCTGCTACACTACTGATCTCTTGCTCTCTGAACTGTGTTAAGTTAAACCATATGCTACACTACTGATCTCCTGCTGTCTGAACTGTGTTGAGTTAAACCATATGCTACACTATTGATCTCCTGCTGTCTGAACTCTGTTAAGTTAAACCATACTGCTACACTACTGATCTCTTGCTGTCTGAACTGTGTTGAGTTAAACCATATGCTACACTACTGATCTCCTGCTTTCTGAACTATGTTAAGTTAAACCATGTGCTACATTACTGATCTCCTGCTGTCTGAACTGTGTTGAATTAAACCGTACTGCTACACTACTGATCCATTGCTGTCTGAATTCTGTTGAGTTAAATCATATGCTACACTACTGATCTCCTGCTGTCTGAACTGTGTTGATTCACACCATACTGCTACACTACTGATCTCCTGCTGTCTGAACTGGGTAGAGTTACACCATACTGCTACACTACTACTGTCCTGCTGTCTGAAATGTGTTGAGTTACACCATGCTGTTATACTACTGATCTCCTGCTGTCTGAACGATGTTGATATACACCATACTGCTACTCTACTGATCTCCTGCTGTCTGAACTGTGTTGAGTTAGACCATACTGCTACACAACTGATCTCCTGCTGTCCGAACTCTGTTAGACCATACCCCTACACTACTGATCTCCTGCTGTCTGAACTCTGTTAGACCATACCCCTACACTACTGATCTCCTGCTGTCTGAACTGTGTTGAGCTAAACCATATGCAACACTACTGCTCTCCTGCTGTCTGAACTGTGTTTAGTTTAATCATATGCTTCACTACTGATCTCCTGCTGTCTGAACTGTGTTGATTTACACCATACTGCTACATGACTGATCTCCTGCTGTCTGAACTGGGTAGAGTTACACCATACTGCTACACTACTACTGTCCTGCTGTCTGAAATGTGTTGGGTTACACCATGCTGTTATACTACTGATCTCCTGCTGTCTGAACGATGTTGAGTTAAACCATATTCTCCACAACTGATGTCTTGCTTTCTGAACTGTGTTAAGTTAAACCATATGCTACACTACTGATCTCCTGCTGTCTGAAATGTGTTGATTTAAACATATGCTACACTACTGATCTCCTGCTCTCTGAACTGTGTTGAGTTAAACCGTACTGCTACACTACTGATCTCCTGCTGTCTGAACTGTGTTAAGTTAAATCATATGCTACACTACTGATCTCTTGCTGTCTTAACTCTGTTGAGTTAAACCATATACTACACTACTGATCTCTTGCTCTCTGAACTGTGTTAAGTTAAACCATATGCTACACTACTGATCTCCTGCTGTCTGAACTGTGTTGAGTTAAACCATATGCTACACTACTGATCTCCTGCTGTCTGAACTGTGTTGAGTTAAACCATACTGCTACACTACTGATCTCCTGCTGTCTGAACTGTGTTAGACTATGCTGCTACACTACTGATCTCCTGCTGTCTGAACTGTGTTGAATTAAACCGTCCTGCTACACTACTGATCTCCTGCTGTCTGAACTGTGTTGAGTTAGACCATCCTGCTACACTACTGATCTCCTGCTGTCTGAACTGTGTTGAGTTAGATCATACTGCTACACTACTGATCTCCTGCTGTCTGAACTGTGTTGAGTTAGACCATCCTGCTACACTACTGATCTCCTGCTGTCTGAACTGTGTTGAGTTAGACCATACTGCTACACTACTGATCTCCTGCTGTCTGAACTGTGTTGAGTTAAACCTTACTGCTACACTACTACTGTCCTGCTGTCTGAAATGTGTTGAGTTACACCATGCTGTTATACTACTGATCTCCTGCTGTCTGAAATGTGTTGAGTTACACCATACTGCTACTCTACTGATCTCCTGCTGTCTGAACTGTGTTAAGTTAAACCGTACTGCTACACTACTGATCTCCTGCTGTCTGAACTCTGTTGAGTTAAACCATACTGCTACACTACTGATCTATTGCTTTCTGAACTATGTTAAGTTAAACCATATGCTACATTACTGATCTCTTGCTGTCTGAACTGTGTTGAGTTAAACCATATGCAACACTACTGATCCTGTCTCTCTGTGCTGTAAACCATATGCAACAAACTGTGCTTCCTGCTTGACTAGGACCTGTTTGAGTTTTAAATCAACCTTACTACTATCTCCTGCTGTCTGAAACAGTGATTTTTACACCATAACCGGCTACTGATCTCCTGCTGTCTGAACGGGTAGAGTTACACCATACTTGCTACATAATACACACACGCGCCCTGGCTGTCTGAAATGTGTTGGGTTACACCATGCTGTTATACTACTGATCTCCTGCTGTCTGAACGATGTTGAGTTAAACCATATTCTCCACAACTGATGTCTTGCTTTCTGAACTGTGTTAAGTTAAACCATATGCTACACTACTGATCTCCTGCTGTCTGAAATGTGTTGATTT
>JAMWET010002368.1:0-35853 GCA_024036415.1 Prochilodus magdalenae
ACGCTTTGTGGTAGCAGCTTGTATGGCGTTGGTTTCTAATCTAACCCCCAAAAGTGCATCTCGCGCTCTCGTTTCATCTTTCAGGGCTGTGTGTCGTAGACATAAATGCACAACATCCAATCAAACCTCTTAGCATTACCCACTGACTATTCCCACATAACTGCACCCTCCAGACCATATGCACGAACAAGTACCTCCACCTTGGTATTAAACTGCTTTCGTAATTCGCCCGTATGACACCTTCGTCATTGGAGGATGACAGGTTGTGGACTGTAAACGACATTCATGGACCATGGATGCATCACCATCCCGTGTTTAAACTCCAAGGCTTTTTCGCGTACACCATCTTTGTTGTAGTAACCATCCACATGGTACGACACCAAACGTCATATCACCATAGGTTAGGGGCATGGTTGAATGGTCCACATCTCTTTGTGCTTTTAACAAACTCAAGCAATTTCAATAGGAAACATTCGAAAAAAAGTTTTGTGTTTGGTTAACGTACGCATTTGTTGTGTCGTCAGCGCTAGTGTGTCTTTTGGCAAGAAAATGTTGTCTTGTAACACTGCCCACGGCAAACACGATTGCTCAAAGTTTGTATAATTAAACGGGTCCAATTTTGTACACTGGATCGAATCCGTCACGATAACTTTAATGCATGCCTCACCGTCCCAGTAAAACAACATCGTTCCTCACCATAAAACATACAGCTCCTTTGTTGCAGTCAAACACACCACCAAGAGGACAGTGTTGTAACCACTCGTCAAACTTGCTTATCTGTCCTTTATCGTTCATTATGTGTCGTGTAGTAGCCCATAAAAACTCTTGGCGGGGTACGGACCTAACGTAGTTTCCCCAATTGTGTTTCAGGTTAACTTGTCTTTGTGGAAAAAGTGTCCTTTCTTCTGAACATGTTCCAATTTAACGGCTGACGCCAGTGCTTGCGCTAAACGCATCAGGATAACATGAATATGAGTCCAATGTAGCGCTGGTTTGTACGACTCGTCGTACATTGAGATCAGTCTTACAACCCCATCATTGTGATTCATGATCGGCTAATCCACACTTGTAGAAAAATATGCCCAATAGCAAGAAAATTTGTCCTCAAAACCAGCCGCCATTGTTAGCCCAACCATGGTGCAACCTGATATTTTGGGACGTCTACCTAAACTCTTTGACAAGTTCGCGCGACGCAGTACGACCCTTATGCTGTGAAACTTCTCTCTACACCGTCATATACGTAATTGACACAGACAAAATTTGACTTCATGATTGCAGTTTTTCAATTCGCATCTCAAACGTCCAAAAAATATGCTGACCTGATTTGCTGGGTTCTTTTAATTTGATGCGTTGTTATGTAACATTCATGTGACGGTATCCAACCCTTATTTCGTCACCGCAATTAACCACAACGCCCAGACAGGCATCTGTGGCGTTTTTGGCTTTGTTAATACTAACATGATATGACATCCGCGATTTTTTTACAATACTTGGTCAGACCGCAATGAGCACGCCATCAATCCTGTTAGTCGGCTTCGTTGTTTCTTTTTTTTATGCTGTTCAATAACAGTATTCAGATTTGCAGTAGCGTAAACAATATTATTAGCGTTGCAATATTTGACATGCCGGGGTTTAGTGTGACACAAAACGTCTTGACACACATTGCAACAATATTTACAGCTATGATCCATTGTCGATGTATACCCCTTATAGCAAAACTTGCAAACATATACGGCACACCCCATGAACGCTTTCAAGCTTTTTATACCATGTAATAATGACCATCATGGAGGTGACAAAACACGTGTCTTGGCGTGTGGTTTGTCATTTGTTTGATGCTTTTTTTTTTTTTCTAAAGTTCCGGAACTACTCTTGTTGAACACTACTATTTTAATACCCAAACTTGTTTTTCGAATTGAGCAACATCATTCCAAAACCGACTCTGTGATCACGTGTGTAGCCAGCGCTCGTCTGTATCTGATCAGCTATAACTTCTAACACCATTATGAGGCACATGCGGGTTCAGGAAAATGAGCGAGGCAGATAGCAAAACACAGGTTGTTTGAGATGTTGTCGGAGCAAAAAAGATTAACCTCGTTCTTATTGATGACCTGATCGTGTGCTAGGTCACAGCAGCTTACAGCCGAACACCGCCATTTTTACTCATAGCTATGGGTGACTGTCAATATCAAATTATTGTTCTGTTTTAAACACCTTTGTTGCTCTGCATAACCCTTTCAATAGCATCTGAAAAATCTGTCAATGCTATAAACCATCTCTTGAAGACAAGATAAACATTTACATCGGATGTTAAACTATCGCCTTTTAGTGTAACATCAATAACGCTACCATCACCAGCCAACACCCGGGAGAATGAAACAATGTCTGACAATACATCATGCACATAGGTTGCATATGAGGCCATGTCTGCGGTCGGTGCCTTGCGAAAATTCAATGTCCTGTTAAACCACAATGCTGTTAAACCTACTTCTCGGCACTACGGTATAACCATCTACAAGGCCGCCATACCTCACCAATTCCGCTATGTCGCTATCAGACAAACCATAGTTAGGTGTTGTTGGGTCGAGTGATCTATGTGACAGTACACCAGCTCCTGTCTACTCTGTGTTTATGTGTGTTGCGTTATGTTGCGTGTGTGCTATATCACATCTGCGACGTTTTGTTGACGGATTCTGTGTTGTGGCATTTCTATGTGACAAATATCCATTCAATGTGTTTTGTAGAACATTAGTGGTAAGTTGTCTATCAACATTTGTGTGTTGCGAGAATGTGTCTTGTAAACCATTACTTGTTGCTATAGACATATACAGATCCTGTAAACAAGGCATTCGTCTGTGTAAAGACATCTGATGCAACGTATCATCAACATCATTTGTTTCGCTAACACACGGATTGTTGTCTGACTCCCGACACCTTTTAGACCCCATTTTGTTGTTTGTTTTCTATTAAATATATATATATAAAAATAAAAACTATTTTGGTTTGTACTAATGAGATGGTTTATTGAATGAGTTGGTAAGTAAAATATATCAAACCTAACAACACCTATGTTGTTGAAGAATCAGCAACATCCGAAAGTTTCAACTCCAACACTTTGTTGAGGCTATATAACACATTTGTGAAAGAAATCAAATGCTGTTTCAGTTCTTTACACTCGGTGTCTAGCGCTTGAATCCGGTTAAATATATGATAATGCTGTTTACGACATTCATGCACAAATTTCTGATGCTGTTGATTCTGTTTTTGAATTTGTTCGGTTAATTTCTTTATAGTGTTTTTAGACCTACGTTGAAGAGCCGCTTGTCTACGTTTCTTAATGGTGTTTTTAACAATCTCTTGTCTCAACAAAAGTCTAAGATCCTCATTTTCACCAGAAGGGTAAGGACCGCTTACTTGTTTTTCATGCAGATGGCGCAGATACGTCATTGTGGACTAACACTTTATGTGTATCACAGGCCAAAGGCGTCGTGGGGATGGCCTCAAACCCTGGAGGTGTTAGGAGACCCGTTGTTTCAACTAAACGGGTCAATCCTACTACAGAAAAACATACGAATTAGTGTCACACAACACATCCCCCGACACAAAAACAAAACAACACAGCGTCTGTTTACTCACCAAGTGGATTTTCGTAATCCGATGTATTTGCAACTCCTGTAACAACACGGGTTAAGGGATTACTTTGATTAACATCAACAACTACATAATTTAAATAAATAACAATAATAAACATAATAAAATATGAACTCTGCTGCACTCTGTTAACATCGTATAGTGTGTCCAGGTCTTCTGTCAGAGCTAACAGTCTGTCTGTTCTCTTTGTCTGAGCTGAACTGCTGCCCGTCCTGTGTGGCCTGATGCTGCTGCTACATCTGCCCCGACTGGGAGCCACTGGGAGCCTTACTACCACGGAGCTCCTGGCTGTCCTGCACTGTGGAAGCTTGGCCTGCGCCTGCTGACCCATCTTAGGAACCACCAACATCATTACAGACTAATCAGACATTACACTCTCCTTTCTAGTGCTGTCTTGTATCTGGTGTTGACCCGAGGAGGATGGGTTCCCCTTTGAGTCTTGGTTTCTCTTGAGGTTTCTTCCTTCCTAACTAAGGGAGTTTTCCCTTGCCACTGTCGCCTTCGGCTTGCTCATTGGGGGCTCGAACACCAGATTCTTTGTAAAGATTCTTTGTAAAGCTGCTTTGTGACAACATCTGTTGTAAAAAGCGCTATAAAAAAAATAAATGTTAAATGTTGTTGAAAGAATTTACCAAGTTGTGACAATTCTTCAATGCTCCTAATAGCAAGAATAGTTTCTCGTGTAATAGAAATCTTGTGGTGTTGTGGGGGGTGGTGTATCGACATGCTGACAAGACAGCCAGCTTGTCAACCAACTTGACCTGTCAATCAAACCGACCTGTCAATCAAACTGACCTGTCAATCAAACTACCCTGCCACAGAGGGGTCATAAATCAAGGGTCATAAATCAGGGGTCATAAATCATTGTGACACACAAGGTGCATGATATTTACTACTAGTGTCATTTTCATTGCATTTAGGCGCTGAAAAAGCGTTTGGGAAGCGCCTACGAGCTTTAGAACAGCCTAAAAGCTCAACGTTGTAATAAAACTTGTTTTTGTTGAAGCGTTTGGGAGCTTTAGAAGCGCCTACGAGCTCTAGAACGGCCAAAAAGCTCAACGTTGTAATAAAACTTGTTTTGTGACAGAAACAATATTTTCTGACATGGGCACCTTGCAAATATGTCTAGAATGAAGGAAAACATTGTTTCTAATCAAGAGAAAGTGAAATCTTGAACGTGGCAGTACAAAATGAACAGTGTCATTTTCAGTGCATTTAGGCGCTGAAAAAGCGTTTGGGAGCTTTAGAAGCGCCTACAGGCTCTAGAACGGCCAAAAAGCTCAACGTTGTAATAAAACTTGTTTTGTGACAGAAACAATATTTTCTGACATGGGAACACTTTAAATATGTCTAGAATGAAGGAAAACATTGTTTCTAATCAAGAGAAAGTGAAATCTTGAACGTGGCAGTACAAAATGAACAGTGTCATTTTCAGTGCATTTAGGCGCTGAAAAAGCGTTTGGGAGCTTTAGAAGCGCCTAAAGGCTTTAGAACGGCCAAAAAGCTCAACTTTGTAATAAAACTTTTTTTTATTGACAGAAACAATATTTTCTGACATGGGGACACTTTAAATATGTCTAGAATGAAGGAAAACATTGTTTCTAATCAAGAGAAAGTGAAATCTTGAACGTGGCAGTACAAAATGAACAGTGTCATTTTCAGTGCATTTAGGCGCTGAAAAAGCGTTTGGGAGCTTTAGAAGCGCCTAAAGGCTCTAGAACGGCCAAAAAGCTCAACGTTGTAATAAAACTTGTTTTGTGACAGAAACAATATTTTCTGACATGGGAACACTTTAAATATGTCTAGAATGAAGGAAAACATTGTTTCTAATCAAGAGAAAGTGAAATCTTGAACGTGGCAGTACAAAATGAACAGTGTCATTTTCAGTGCATTTAGGCGCTGAAAAAGCGTTTGGGAGCTTTAGAAGCGCCTACAGGCTCTAGAACGGCCAAAAAGCTCAACTTTGTAATGAAACTTGTTTTGTGACAGAAACAATATTTTCTGACATGGGAACACTTTAAATATGTCTAGAATGAAGGAAAACATTGTTTCTAATCAAGAGAAAGTGAAATCTTGAACGTGGCAGTACAAAATGAACAGTGTCATTTTTTAGTGCATTTAGGCGCTGAAAAAGCGTTTGGGAGCTTTAGAAGCGCCTACAGGCTTTAGAACGGCCAAAAAGCTCAACTTTGTATTGAAACATTTTTTGTGACAGAAACAATATTTTCTGACATGGGAACACTTTAAATATGTCTAGAATGAAGGAAAACATTGTTTCTAATCAAGAGAAAGTGAAATCTTGAACGTGGCAGTACAAAATGAACAGTGTCATTTTCAGTGCATTTAGGCGCTGAAAAAGCGTTTGGGAGCTTTAGAAGCGCCTACAGGCTCTAGAACGGCCAAAAAGCTCAACTTTGTAATAAAACTTGTTTTGTGACAGAAACAATATTTTCTGACATGGGAACACTTTAAATATGTCTAGAATGAAGGAAAACATTGTTTCTAATCAAGAGAAAGTTAAATCTTGAACGTGGCAGTACAAAATGAACAGTGTCATTTTCAGTGCATTTAGGCGCTGAAAAAGCGTTTGGGAGCTTTAGAAGCGCCTAAAGGCTCTAGAACGGCCAAAAAGCTCAACTTTGTAATGAAACTTGTTTTGTGACAGAAACAATATTTTCTGACATGGGCACCTTGCAAATATGTCTAGAATGAAGGAAAACATTGTTTCTAATCAAGAGAAAGTTAAATCTTGAACGTGGCAGTACAAAATGAACAGTGTCATTTTCAGTGCATTTAGGCGCTGAAAAAGCGTTTGGGAGCTTTAGAAGCGCCTACAGGCTCTAGAACGGCCAAAAAGCTCAACGTTGTAATAAAACTTGTTTTGTGACAGAAACAATATTTTCTGACATGGGCACCTTGCAAATATGTCTAGAATGAAGGAAAACATTGTTTCTAATCAAGAGAAAGTTAAATCTTGAACGTACAAAATGAACAGTGTCATTTTCAGTGCATTTAGGCACTGAAAAAGCGTTTGGGAGCTTTAGAAGCGCCTACAGGCTTTAGAACGACCAAAAAGCTCAACTTTGTAATAAAACTTGTTTTGTGACTGATGTGTATTTTACCCCTCACATATTAGCATTTTACTCTTAATAATAGGCCAGTAGGGTTAGATTCTTTCTTTAGAGGGCCTCATATGGTTGAGGTGTGTTGCTGGATAGGTTGACCTCTAGACTGGTCAGAAAACATAGTAACATATGGAAACGATTAGAGAGATGGAGAAGGTAAAGAATGTGTGTGATAATCTTGTGATAATCTTGTATAAGCAAATAATTTTGCTTCGGTGTGTCATTTTTCAAATGACACCACTGATAATGTATTCCAGCGGAGGGCACCTAAGGACGGTATAAGAGGACCCTCTTTGGAGAGGTCCGGGAGAGAGTCAGGGATGTTCGAATTGGCCGAAGGCTCTCTCCAGCACGGCCAAGTTGGGGTACCCGATAACCAACTTGTAAATAAATTCTTTACAATTAACTTGGCGTGTCTGTGGTTACGTTCTTCCATCAACCGGCCGCACAGCTCTGGTAAACGACAAGAAATCTGGCGTCACGAACAGGATCGTGAGGTGTGACCGCAAACATCTCCGGGTTGGCTTCCGTCGTGTGCTGGCATACAACAGGGGTGAGCATTTTTTCTCACATTTTAGCCGCTCGGAGAGATGTGGGGTTGCACGATGTAGTGACCTCTGTGGGGGGTCGTATGGCTGTGTGGCAAGGGTTTTTGGAGGGATGGAGCCTTCTAAATTTGTGTATTGCTTTTTCCCATCGCAATACAGGGGGGATAGTGATATAGAGTACAGTATTGGATAAGGGGTTGTTGTAAAGTATACTGGAGGTATGAAAAAAAAGGAAGAGAATAGACAAGGAAGAGAAATAACCTTAGGAGAAACGCTAAAAGAGATTGATTGATTGACATGGTGCAGTTTGACGGTAACAGTATGTCGTTAACAGTAAGTCACGTGTTTTCCATTCATCACAGCGTACCTTTGGTCTTGAGAAATAAGTGTAATAGTGTAAGGAATAGAGGAAAATCCTGGGCCCAGGGAGACTTTGGTAGTGAGAATAGAGAAAGAGGAATTTAAGGAAAAAGAGGAAGAAAAGTGTGAAAATAGTGTATTTAGTAGCATTATACTACAGGAGCACCGTGCAAGGTTTCTCAGATAGGGCCCGGTTCTGTTTAAACTAGTAAGCCACGTGTTTTTCTAGTCCCTGACGCGAACTGTACCTATAAGGAATTAGCTTAAAATTAAGGAAAAGGTACCTTGGCCAAGGTAAATTGGATAGATTAAAAAGAGGTTAAAATAGAGAAGGAAAAAGAGAAGGGAAAAAGAAGAGTAAAAGAGGAATAGAGAAATAAAGAGAAGTGAATATGTGTTTATTAATAGAGGAAAAGAAACATGTAAGAGTGAGGACTAAGAAGAAGATAAAGCGTACGTACTAGGGAGTAAAAAGAGGAAAAGCATGCTATTAAAATTAGTGGAGGTGATGAGATGGAGTGGAGAGATCTCTGTGTGTGTGTGTGTGTGTGTGTGTGTGTGTCAGGGGGTGTGTGCCCCTCCTTTTTTGTGTGGGTGTGAAGGGGGCGCCTCTCTGTGTGTCTCTGTACATGTGTCTATGTGTGAGCGCTGTGTGTGTGTGTGTGAAGTGAGAAAGGACACATGAGAGGGAGTGAGTGGTCCTCTTAGTGTATTCGGTCAGCTGTTGTGTATGGTGACAGAGGAAAATGTTATAGTGAATGTGTATGAGTAAAAATGCTGGGGAAAATTGAAATGTGAAGGTTGAGGTAGCCTCTTCTTTGGTGTGTGTCCCCCTGATATATTTAAGAGGTAAAAATCAATGAGCCCTTTGAAAGACATAACACAGGGACGTAATGTATAATAGTTGGATCATAAGGTAATAAGTTATAAACCACTCATTTATGAGCCAATCACAGAGATGTGGTAAGCCAGTACTTGAATACTGGTGCTGTGGTTGGACAATATAAAGTGGTATTTTTAGGGTCCCCGGCACACCATTGGAGAGGTTAGTGTATATATATATATATATATATATGTGATAGAAGTCGACAGATGTAGGTTTTGGGATTGATAAAGGTATTCATGTATTTTTGTAAATTAAGAAATATATTAGGGAGAGCGCAGGAATGTGTGCTGTATGCATGGTGTGGATTAGCAGGGGTGCCAGGCTGCGGCATGTCAGGGTTGGTCTGGCCATGGGGCTTTCCGGAGGGCCCCGGCGTCGTTTCTGTTCCCTTTCCTAGGGCTTCCTTCTTCCTTCCATTTATTTCCTCTGAGGGATTTATCTGGTTGGGCTCTGGAGGTTGTGCTGGGATTGGGGGGTCTCCTCTCCCAAATACTTCCTGTCCTTTGCGGCTCTCATGTCCTCTACTGTTCCTCATTCAGACGGGTGGCTTTTTGTGGATAGTGAGTCCATGGCGGTTTCGGCTGCCAGTGGTGCCCCGTTCCGACAATCTGTCCACTTTGTCTAGTTTGGTGAGCAGCAAAAGAGAGGTGTGCATTGTCATTGGAAGGACAGGTCATGCTGGGTCTGGAGATGGGTTCTCCATAGTCTCCTACTGTTCCATGAGTGGAATGTGGGGATGTGGGGGCTACAGAGAGGCCAATTACTGGTGCGGTGTCCTGGTTGCCGAGACTAAATGACGCCATGTGTGTGGCTACATTGGGGGGCTCCTGGAGTGGAAGTGTTAAAAAAGGCTGGCATAAGGTTGCCTGGTGTATGGGCCAATGTAGGGCATAATTCTTTGACATAAATTGTAATACAAGCAGATTATTGAAGATATAGGAGATATGCGGTTGTTGTGGTATCTCTTGTATACAGAGAGCTTATATATTGGGTAGGATGTAGAACATAGTGTTCTCTCATTCTTAGCCTCTGGCTCATGTTTGTTTTTCTCTCCAGTGTGATAGATTAGGGGAAACCTATCTGGGGATTTGAAAGGAAAGAAAAGACACAACTTAGTTCAGGTCACTCACATGTGAGGGCCCATATGGGTTCTTGGTGACCTTTGACCTAGCGTAGGATACACAAACAAGGGGCTCTGCAAGTACTGAGCCTAAGCGGGTATATAAGGTGTACACACATGCGCATGAATCCCTTAGGGTTAGCTCAATAAAGTATATCATTAGTGAGGGATAATTTTACTGGGGTTGAAAGAATGAGTATACATGTGGGGAGGAGTGCTGACATATGTGGTGTAACATGTTTGACCCAGTGGGTTGAAAAAATGTAAACACTAGGTTTTTTCTCATTTATCTTTTGGGGGTCTGAGAGGAATCGCAGGACCACGAGGGGCGACCAAGAAGCTGGTCAAGTGCTCACATTGGATGGAGGGCAGAGGACTGGCTATGTTCAGCTGAATCCAGTCAGAAAAGGCCAGTGTTCTTATCCACAAACTCTTTTCACATTTACATGCACCTCACTATAGATATATGTTTGTTATAGGGATCTTTTAAATTAGATGTTTGGCAACAGATTGGATATTCAATGCATTTCATTAAATAAAGGGAACATACTAAATCAGTGTTAAGAACTCATAGCAGGGGCATGATATATTAGACTCTGAGTCTGCTATTTTGTGTGCAGTAAGGGCATTCTTGTAATACCCCTCTACATAGAAGGAGGCTCTCTGCTAAGGGAGTTTAGAAGTTTTTGCTTCTTCTGCAGTTGGCAAGTTCATGTGATGGTGGGGCTTTATAGGTGCATGGTGATATAAGAGGGAGAAGGATTTTAAAATACTTTAAGTGCTAGGTGTGTTCTAGGTAAGGGGTGTTAACTCATATTGAGATTATAATAAAGGCATAGTAATGTCAGAGATGGGCACTAATGGTTGGAGAGCGATTACTCCGGTTGATGTAGTCAAAAAGAATAATCCATTAATTAAAGGCATCGCAAGGGTATCAGAGAAATGGTATAAGCGTTGGCCTGACATCAACCAGCCATGGCCAATGGAGGGAACTCTTAACCCAGATGTTATTAAAACAATACAAGTACTTGTGGCTACATATAAAGCAAGTAAGAAGACAGGGAGAAAAGGGGAGAAGCGCAAGGAAAAGCGACGAGTGGAGCTTGGCATTCTCCAGTTATTTGAAGACGAGGGACAAAAATTGATCAAAGCTGCCAAGGAGAAGAGGGATAAGGGTGCAGAAGAAATAGGAAACCAGGAGAAAAGAATGGAGAAACAGATGGCAGAGATAAGCGTTCCCTTCTCACATGTGAATCCAGTGAAGCAACCTCCACCATACGAGAATGAGGTGAAGTTCAAGGACCTCTAACCTTAACTGCCCGTGATCAGTCAGGGGGGTGGTTATTGTATCAAAGATGAGGATGATCGAATAATAGAAGCGAGACAAGCGGAAACGACCATCAAGATGTATCCAAGCTCCAAAAGTAAGAGGAGACCGGCATGTTTGCAAACGGAAGGTGAAGTGAGAATCAGGAAAAAGAAAGCGGATGATGACGATGATCAGACTGATGTGGAGGAAATTATGGGTGGATATGATCCTGTTGTCAGGCGGATACTGGCTAAAGCAGAAGAAAGAGGATACAAGGTGAAGAAAAAAGAGAAGTCAGATGAGGAAAGTTCTAATGAAAGTGAAGATGGAGACAGTGACAGAGAACGAGAAAGAAGGGATCGTTTCTGTTTAAGAAGGCCTGGTCCAGCAGCAACAAGCACCCAGGCTGAAGAGGAAGAGGATGGATGGAGGACAGTAATGGAAATAGAAAGAAGTATTGACCAGTGCCTGTCGTACTTGGATGAAGCTATCAGCTTAGATAGTCAAAAGGCATTGGAAAAACAACTAAAGGAGTTGGAGAGACAAAAGAAAGAATTGAGGAAGAAGAGTTCTAAGAAAGTGGAAAAGAAATATGTATTGCGCTCAACAAAAGGGGAGACGCCGGACAAAATGTGTCCAGTGATCGTCGGAGGGCAAAATTTGGAGTACAAGCCTTGGCTGAATACAGATATGTCAGATATCTTGGAGAAATTGCCGACACTTCAGGAAGGGGCACATCCTTGGATTTCAAAGTTGGAAGAACTTATGGTGGGAACACAACCTGCTGTGGGAGACATCAAGAGACTTCTTGCTAATCTCCTGGGTGTTCCTGCTATGGGGGAAATTCTGCAGAAAGCAGGACTTGGTCGATATGTGGGAACTGCAGTAAACGATGCAGAGCTGTTTGCTGCGACTAGAGGTCGAATGTGGACAGTATTAAGAAGTACATTTCCAACAAATGTACATCCAGACAACATCCTTATTGAACCACTCGGAGAAGAAGAAAACCCAAGGGCCTATGTGTCGAGAGTCCATCAAGTGTGGAGAAATGTTACAGGTAACGATCCGGACATAAATCAAATGGAGCAGTCCATTTTGTGAGCTAAATTGCAAAAGGGGTTGCCCCTAACTGTGAGGAGCAAACTGGCAGAGGTGGTTGGTCTTGGAAGCATGGCCAAAGGGGTGTACACAGATCATATAGCTCATCAAGTAGAGCTATATAGGCAGAAGGAACGTGATCGGAAAGCACAGGATCAAGAAACTCTCAGGAAATTAAATCAAATACAACTGGTGGATAACAAGAAAAAGGAAAAGAAGCAATACAAAGTCCATCTCCACTGAGTCAGCCACTGTCACAACCGCAACCAAATCAAGATCAATCACAAACGACTCAGCCGACATCAGTGATCCCAGTTGTTTCCTTGCCACAGCCAGTTTATGTTAAGTTCAGACCTGGCGAGGAAGAGGTAGAGGAAATTCAGGAAGAGGAAGAGGAGGAAGTTTTAACCCAAATTTACAACAGTCCTTTGATGTATGTTATAACTGTGGACAGTTTGGTCACTTCGCCCGTGAATGTAGTATGCCAGGAGGAAATTTCAGGGGAAATTTCAGAGGAAATTTCAGAGGAGTCTTCAGAGGCCAACCGAGCCCATTCAGGGGACCGGTGAACCCATACAGGGACCCGGAACCTGGATTCTAGGGATGCCCGGAAAACTCGAGGGGAAGGTGCCAGCTGGTAGCGTCACAAGGGCCTGAAAGTGATCCAACAATACAGGTAAAGATTAATGACAAACCATTGGAAGTAATGGTGGATAGCGGAGCTGCTTTCACCTGTATTAGGCCTGAAGATGCTACACACCTCTCCATGTCTGATCAATGGATTAGGACAGTCGGGTTTGAGGGAGTAAAACAGCTGATTCCTCTTACGACGCCAGTTGAGCTCTGCTATAAAGATCAGAAGACAACACTACCTATACTGGTATCAGAACATACACCGATTGCGCTTTTGGGAAGAGATGCTTTGTGCAGGCTGAACTGTACAATAAAATGCACACCAGACGGCTGTCAGGTTGAAGTGCCAAATGATGTAGCTCACCAACTGCTGATGACAACAGAGACTGAAGCTTCTTCAGTATTTTGGATTGGAAACCTCAGTGCAGATTTTATGGAGCCAGTCAAGTTGTGGGAAAAGTTTATTGTAGCAAACATGCCTAATGCAAGGCTCCCAGAGTATCCACTACACTGCACGCTTAAGTACTTCAAGAATGCTGCAGAGTCACATCCAGAGGAATGGCTGAGTCGTCAACCACAACAAGTCCAACTTCGTTCATGCTGTATAATTCTGGGACCACAAGGTGCTGCACTTAAAATAGACAGAGATGATTATATGCAGCGAGAGTTTGAAGTGGACAAGAGTGTGCCGCATGTGACATTGTGGGTCTCTGAGGATTATGAACAAAAACATATAGGAGAAATGATGTTGGAGGCAGAGAAAGCAGTGTTTGCTCTAATAAAGGAGAATCGGGCTATCTGGAGGAGTGAAGACCAGCAATTTTTAAAGACTATGATCACTGCTCAAGGACAGGGACAGCCACAAACTGTGCGGATGACACATGAGTCAATTTGCAGTGTCAAGAGGGACTCAGATGCTATTAAAGAGGAGATGCTGCGACAGGTTCCAGAACATTTGTGGTCTCGACACAGTACTGATATTGGTCTTGTAAAGTCAGCGCAACCAGTGAAAGTTGAGCTCCGATCCGGGGTCAAACTTCCATGGAAAAATCAGTATCCAGTGAGAGAAGAGGCAATTCAAGGGATTGAACCACAAATTGAAGGACTGGTGGTAGCAGGTGTGTTGAAGATAACGCAAGATCCACAAAGTAACACACCTTTATTGCCTGTGGAGAAACCGGATGGCTCTTATCGTTTGGTGCATGATTTGAGAGCAGTAAATGAAGTGGTAGCTGATTTTCCAGCAGAAGTGCCGGATCCACATACTTTTCTGGCTCAAATCCCACCAAGTGCAACGCATTTTACAGTGTTAGACTTATGTGGAGCATATTTCAGTGTTCCACTTAGTATAGAAAGTCAGGGTCTATTTGGGTTCACATTCAAGGGGCAGTTTTATCAGTATAGGCGGCTACCTCAAGGCTATAAACATAGTCCTCATATTTTCAATAAAATATTGAAAGAAGATTTGATAGAGGTAGGTCAGACATTGAAGAGTACGGTAGTTCACTATGTGGATGATATCCTCATTGCTGCACCAGATGAGGAGACATGTCACAAGGATTCAATTAAGTTACTACAGATGCTGGCAGAAAAGGGGCATAAGGTCTCTCAGACCAAACTGCAGTATTGTCGGAAGAGGGTAGTCTACTTAGGGCAGACCATAACGCAGGGACATAGAAGTATTTCTGATAAACAGTTGGAGGCGATTCGTAAGGCCCCAAAGCCCAGAACAGTCAGGGAACTGATGACATTTTTAGGTATAGCAGGCTATTCCTCAGCATGGATAGAGGATCATGCTAGCTTGATGGGTCCTCTAAGGGCTATGATTAAAGATTCGGGGAATGCTCAACTTCATAGTAATCTCTCCTGGACACACGATGGACTTTTGGCGTTTGAGACAATTAAACAGAGATTACAAGAGGCTCCAGCATTAGCACTTCCAGACTACTCTAAAAATTTCCTGTTGTATGTGTCCACTTCTGTGGGAGGTAAATATGCGTGTGCAGTTTTGTGTCAGCCGACAGGTACGGGAACAAGTCCCCAACCTATTTCGTACTATTCTACTGCTTATTCAGAGGTAGAATTAGGGCTGCCAATATGTTATAGAGTAATGGTAGGGGTGTACCTTATGTATGAGAAAGCATCCTCTGTTACAATGGGTTACCCAGTGACAATTCTTACTCATCATAGTCTTAGAAATCTCTTGAACCATGGCAAATACACACTGACTATGCCTAGACTGAGAGATTATTATAGGCTCTTAGAACAGGAAGATGTCACCCTAGCGAGGTGTGTCACAGTGAATCCAGCAGAGAATTTGCCAACTCCAGAAGATGGGGAGCCACACGATTGTGTGCGAGAAGCAGAGAGATATTCGAAACTTAGAGCAGATTTGCAAGCCCTCCCACTGCGTGAGGCGGACTTAGAGTATTGGACTGATGGGTCCTGCTATCGCATAGGAGACAAATTAAGTGCTGGCTATGCAATAGTAAAGGCCCAGGGAGCTGATTTTGTTGTTGAAAAGGCTGAAGTAGTACCACAGCCTGCGTCTGCACAGCTTGCTGAACTTGTGGGGCTAACTGAAGCATGTTTGTTGGCAGAAGGTAAGCGAGTTAATATTTGGACGGACAGTGCATATTGTCATAATGTGTGCCATCTTTATGGTTCTGTGTGGAAGAACCGAGGGTTTTAAGAAAACAGATGGTTCCCCAATACAGCACCATGCTCAAATTATGAAACTGTTGCAGGCAATGATGAAGCCCAAGGAGATAGCAATAGCAAGTGTGCAGCACATAGAGTGGATGCCTCAAGGGTCACACAAGGGAATAGAGTGGCTGATGAAGCTGCAAAAGCTGTTTGTGGAGCAGACAAAGTAGGCAAAGTTTTGCTGGTCACTCATGAAGTGGACCTGGAAGACAATATAACACTTAGGGATGTAATTATAATGCAAGAAGCTGTTTCCTGCAGTAGAGAAACAGCTGTGGGTAGATCGAGGTGCCACCCAAGATTCTAAAGGTCTTTGGAGGAATCATAAGGGATTGATAGTGGCACCCCCTGACCTGTTAGGTCTAATGATTCAGGAGGCACATGGGTTAGCTCATGTTGCAAGGGGGGAAGTTAGAAGAAAGATTATCCAGGAGTATGGTTTTTGGGCACCATATTTGCTTGAACAGATTGATCACGTTATTGGCAAGTGTACTATTTGTCTGAAGAACAATGTGCGGAGAGGTGTAATGGTTCCTCCTGGTTACATTCCACCCCAAAAGGTCCCATGTGTGAGTTGGTTGTGGACTTTGTTGACATGATAAAACCAGTTGGAGGTAAAAGGTACATGTTAGTAGTCGTGGATAGGTTTTCACGATGGGTGGAGGCCTGTCCTACCAAGCGGAAGGATGCCCAGTCTGTTGCCAAATTCTTGTGTAGAGAGGTCATAAGCAGATGGGGGCTTCCAGAGCGGATATCCTCAGATAATGGGAAGGAGTTCGTGGATAAGACGGTAAAGTTGATTTTGCAAAAATTGGGAATTAAGCAGCGTCTTGGGGCAGTATATCATCCACAAAGTCAAGGGATTTGTGAAAGAATGAATGGAGTTTTGAAAAATCGCATTGTAAAAATTTGCCAGCACACAGGTCTGAACTGGATAGCAGCACTTCCACTGGCATTAATGGTGTGTCGCTCAAGTAAGCTGCGGGGGCTGCATATGACACCACATGAGTTGGTAACGGGACGTCGAATGCCAACACCTTGTTTGCGTACAAACAAGCCTAGCCCTTTTGGAAGATGACATGCGAGCGTATATTACATATATGGCTAATCTACATAAAAGACTACCCACATAAGTTTCTGACAGGCAAAGAAAAGAGGAGGCGCAGGAGAGGCTGGATGACCAAAGGAGGAATACAGTGCAACCTGGGGACAAGGTGTTTGTGAAGGTGTTTAGAAGAAAGTGGTATAACGAACGGCGTGAGGGACCTTTTGAAGTAGTTCGCAGTACTGGGACTGCAGTCCAGGTTAAGGGGTCACCAACGTGGTATCATTTATCACATTGTGTTAAGGCACCAAGACAAGAGACATCAACTTTGCAGGGGGGAGATGCTGAAGGCTCAGGGGAGCCAAGAGGAGATGGGGGACAATGTGAAGAAGAGATGCAGGATGAGTCCCAGAGTCAACCTCCAAAACATGGTCCATGGTGGGGGCATTATTAATGACTCTGTGTGCGCTTCTAATGATGCCAGGAGTGACACCACAGATGGTGATGAACAGGAAGGAAACTTCGGAAACATTGATTTCCAATGTGTCCCAAAAGGAGCAGAGTCTGTTGCAGTGGACCGTGAAGCCACGAAGGCTACAGAGGATGGTGACTCTTCTACAAGAAGTAGTAGAGACTCAGATAGACAGAGGAGTCCCAGACCAATTCGGAAAAGGGTCAGACCAAAACGTTACGAGAACTAGGGTAGAGGTGACATTAGGGAATTCTACTTTCCCAGCATTAAAGCTAAATGGAGAGAGAAATGTGAAGCAGTTAACTACCATAGCACCCCAGCATTCGACAACAATGTCTCCGCTGAAGACAATAATTAGAGTGAAATTAAGCAAAACGGTTCTTCTTCCTTGCTGATGTAGCAGGTTTAACACGGGCGGGGATCAATCCTCCGAAGTGGGAAAATAATCGAGGAGAAGATATGTTAGTGGGGTCTGAAATTGAAAATATACCAAAGGACCAGAGAAAGTATCTTCTGTATAATGACATGAGATGGTTTAGGGTTTGGGGTGATTGTTCAGTCATCCTGCGTAATGTTACCTGGGAAGACCAAGGGGAGTACACTTGTACTTATTTTGAGCCAGAGTATAAATTTATGCCATTTCAAAATGTTTGGAGAGAGGGGTACGTAACTCGTAAAGTGATAGTTGTGGTAAAAGACCTAAATCCTGCTGAAGGGTTTACAAGTGTTAAAAAGGTTCAGGGACAATTTACTGCAGCAACTCTAAGAGTGTTTAGCGCACAGAGGAATTTGACAACTCTAGCGCCGGTGACAGCTGAGAAGGGTAATACAACACTGAAGGTTACAACCTTAGCTACAACTATGAAGGAATTGAAGGCGACTACCATGATGATGACAACTTCTCCTTCTGTCACTTCTAGCAGTCTTGTAAGTAGGGGTGAGGCAAGGATGACGCGTGTCAGTAATGTCAATAATACTAGTGGCCCTAATAAAACAGTAACAACATCACCTGTGAGAAAGGAAACAATGACCCAGACCCCTAACATAGTAACATTAGAAGGAGAAGGAGTAAATGTAACTACTCAGCCTCTATTACAGATGGAGCATAGTTCAAATATAAGTGAGGAGACTATTGATGTTAGATATCAGACACTGGGGAAAAAGGATGCAAATTCATCTGGGGGAGTTGAGAGGATTGCTCCGGAAGTGGAAGGAGAACTAGTGGAGAAATATCCCTTTTAAACATCTACTTTGGGTATAGAGCTTTAAGAGGTACATCTGACAAAGCACTGTACCTGTAGAGGGGACATGGTGGTAAAAGTAAAGCAAGAAGTATGTAAAGTATGTAAAGTATGGTACTAATCATGCATGTTTGTGGTTGGTGCAAGATACTGGTTGGTGTTCTGTCTTGCCTTCCAGATCAAGGTTCCGACCATGGAAAGAGTGACTGGGCTTCAGAGACTTTGCTATGCTGAAGGGATTGAAACATTCAACTGGACAATAAGAGAGGACTTTGAACAAGGAGACAGCGATGGATTGGCCTTTAATCAAAGCTTCATCGATGTTTCATCGACGCTTCAGTGGGAACTGACGCAAGAAGGATTGACAGGGGATACAGTCCTCCTTTTTTTCCTATGCATGTATAATCATGTTAGATGTATTGTTATGATGTAGTGAAGGGGGGTGTTCGTAGTGGGGTAAATACATTGGGACCTCAGTTGTTGTTTTTTCTTTTCTTGGATCTAGGGATAGCATTCCTAGGTAGGGACAGGTTTGCCGGAGAGTCCGAGGAGATGATCGGCTTAATGGCAAACATTATCTGTATTTTGTTTTCTGGGGTTTCATATGTATTTGCTCAATGTTAAGTACCTATTCAATTTGTTAGGATTCCTACTTTTAGTTTGGCCTGGAGTACTGAAAGTGGTCGCCTAGGGCAGAGGGGCCGTGAGAGAGTTTTTCCTGCCTTGACTGATGGAAGGACACTTAAGGAACGATAGCTGCCTGGCAGGTTTTCGCTCTCACACTCCATGTAATTGTGTGTAGGAGGGACCATTAATTGTTTTAAGCATGTATTACTTCTGTTATTTTTAGAGGCTTTATTCCAGCCTCTAAGGGGGGAAATGATGTGTATTTTACCCCTCACATATTAGCATTTTACTCTTAATAATACGCCAGTAGGGTTAGATTCTTTCTAACCTCTAATTCTAGGGTTAGGGCTCATATGGTTGAGGTGTGTTGCTGGATAGGTTGACCTCTAGACTGGTCAGAAAACATAGTAACATATGGAAACGATCAGAGAGATGGAGAAGGTAAAGAATGTGTGTGATAATCTGTTTTGCCTTGGTGTGTCATTTTTCAAATGACACCACTGATAATGTATTCCAGCTGAGGGCACCTAAGGACGGTATAAGAGGACCCTCTTTGGAGAGGTCCGGGAGAGAGTCAGGGACGTTCGAATTGGCAGAAGGCTCTCTCCGGCACGGCCAAGTTGGGGTACCCGATAACCAACTTGTAAATAAATTCTTTACAATTAACTTGGCGTGTCTGTGGTTCCGTTCTTCCATCAACCGGCCGCACAGCTCTGGTAAACGACATGACAGAAACAATATATTTCTGACATGGGAACACTTTAAATATGACTAGAATGAAGGAAAACACTGTTTCTAATCAAGAGAAAGTTAAATCTTGAACGTGGCAGTACAAAATGAACAGTGTCATTTTCATTGCATTTAGGCGCTGAAAAAGCGTTTGGGAGCTTTAGAAGCGCCTAAAGGCTTTAGAACGGCCAAAAAGCTCAACGTTGTAATAAAACTTGTTTTGTGACAGAAATAATGTTTTCTGAACATGGGTTCCTTGCAAATATGTCTAGAATGAAGGAAAACATTGTTTCTAAGCAATAGGAAGTGAAATCTTGAACGTGGCAGTACAAAATGAACAGTGTCAGTAGTAAATATCATACACCTTGTGTGTCACAATGATTTATGACCCTTGATTTATGACCCCTCTGTGGCAGGGTAGTTTGATTGACAAGTCAGTTTGATTGACAGGTCGGTTTGATTGACAGGTCAAGTTGGTTGGTTGACAAGCTGGCTGTCTTGTCAGCATGTCGATACACCATCCCCCACAACCCCACAAGATTTATGATGGGAGGGGGGTTTGTTGAGTGTGTCAGCGGGTTCTGCTCTGGTGTGGGGGTCACATCGCCAACCCCCTGTTATGTAAATAATTAAAAGGTGTGATTGTGTCTTCTGCCATGTATTGAAGACGTCTGCCTGGCTTTGTACCAAGTTGTTTGATGTTAGAATAAATGTCTGCAAACTCTGGATGTGTGCGTGTGTGTGTGTGTGTGTGTGTGTGTGTGTATGTGTATATATATATAGCTTTTAAGCACATTCTCAGTGGCGTTTTCGTGCGACTAACTCTGTAACAATGTCTAGGTCTAGTGTAGATCTGGTGTCTCTTAGAAATTCGACAGCAACACTTGATTCTAGTGGTTCTGTTAACAATCAGTGTTTTGCTCCAAGGAAGAGACGGTATTATAGGTCTCGTGAACACTTTAATGATATTAAGATCAACCTCTTTAATTCTCTGGCTTATGACGTTTCTGGGGAGTGTCAGACGGAATCACCTCCCACGCGTTGTGTGTGTTAAAAGGATCGTCGTCCATACCCAGTGCGCACAACGAGACATTACCTTGCATTCAAGACACCATGTTTTGGGATTTTCTTCCAGCAGGCCACCCTGGTACTCAGGTCATCAGAACCGTCAACAGGGTCGGTATCCAAACCGCAGATAGATCCGCCATCCATGGATGATGACGAAACACTCATGGAAGCTCCTAAATGCGCACCAACCGAAGATGTGGATGGTCAAGTATGTGCTACAGGTCTAAGACTTATAAAGTCTGCTGTTGTTGTGATCCTACAACACATCATAGGCGACAAACTGAGGAAAACGTGTCTTGGTTGTGAAGTGAACCAGCCCAGTCAGCGGCGACACTCGTGTCTGTTTGAGCCAGACATTTTCTTCTTTGAAAAACACTATGATGAAATAACGCGGACATTGTTCACACCAGGGTTAAGACACGCCATAGCAGGTCTTCTAAAGTGTTTTGGAATACAGCTACCACTTCTAAAAATTCAAGGGTGTGCTGAAACAGTTGTGTGCGAACTGTAGAGTGAGCCGTACATTGTGGAAAAGTTGCAGGAAATCAGAGAAAGCCTGGTTGATCACATATCCGGTCAATTTGTCGGCGACGCTGTTGATTGTTGGAAAACCAGTTCAGAGACTTGCAGTGCTGTTTAAGACAAAATGGGTAATGTTTGTGGATGTCTGGATTTGTCAGAACACATACTGAAACACCGGGTGAACTACGAACTGACAAATTTGATGTGTAAATATATTGAAGATAATGTGGTAGATTTTAGACTCTTTAATAATGTGCAGGATGTTGATGCTAAACGTTTACAAAATTTCAAGAATCAAATAGATATTGTCAAAACGGTGTCAGATGAATGGCTCCACTTAACACACTTGTGTGTAGATTCTAATGAACCAACCTATGTGACTGTTAGCAAAATTCTGTCTCTTATGCCTAAAAGTAGCAGTACAATAAAAATTAGTCATGTGCTTTGTCTGTGTACATACATATTAGACGTTTGTGTGATAAAACTTTCAACAAACAAGTTGAGTAATGTTTGTAAAGTGATTGAAACTTTAGATGAATATTTGGTTGAGAGAAATGTAGATGTGTGTGTGAAATTTCTAGATTACATCGATGCTTTGTGAGTTGTGAATAAAAACTGTGAAACAAACTAAATTTGAATCATTGTTGTTTGTGATCTATCACCATGTCCGAGCTTCTGAAGAATGTGTATTATACACCGTCTAATCCAGGTTCTTTGGGTGGTAAAAGTCGGTTGAAAGAGGCTGTTTTACAGGATACAGGTGTGCGTCTGTCTGATCAAGAGGTTTCAGAATGGCTAGCTGGTGAGGATGCGTACACGCTTCACAAACCCATACGCCATAATTACAAAAGAAACAAGGTCGTAGTATACGGCATTGACAAACAATTCCAAGCCGATCTTGTTGATATGACAGCATATTCTAATGAAAACGATGGTTATAAATATATGTTGACGTGTATTGACGTGTTTAGCAAATATGCATGGACCCGATTGTTAAAAAACAAGTCAGGTTTGGAAGTTACTAAAGCGTTTGCGTCCATATTAACCGAAGGTAGAGTACCTCAAAAATTGCAGACTGACAGAGGCAAAGAGTTTTTCAATAAAGACTTTCAAAAACTGATGTCAAAAAGCAAAATCAGGCATTTTGCTACAGGTAGTGAAATAAAGGCAAGCGTCATAGAGAGGTTTAACAGAACTCTAAAAACACGCATGTGGAGATATCTACAGCTATAAATTCCAAAAGGTACACCAATGTTTTACAAGACATAACAAATGGCTACAACAACAGTCATCATAGGAGTATAAAAATGAAGCCCGTCGATGTAACCAAAGAAAATGAAGGCGCTGTGTTTAAAACACTGTATGGTGTGAGAAACAAACTAGACAATAATACTATATTCAAGTACAAAATTGGTGATGTCGTGCAAATTTCTAAAGTCAGGGGTCCATTTACAAAGGGTTATGAGGAAAACTATACACACGAGTTTTTCACTATATCGGAATGCATCCATCGCCAACCACCTGTTTACAGGTTGAAAGATTATAATGGCGACGTAATACAAGGTAGTTTCTATGAACAAGAACTACAAAAAATAAATGTTCCTGGAGAGAAAACATTTAAAGTTGAAAAGATTCTAGATACAAAAAAACAGGGTAAAAAAACAATGGTTTTAGTGAAATGGCTGGGCTGGCCTTCCAAATTCAGCAGCTGGGTTCCTGAAAACGATGTAGTGGACATTCAGAAACCTTAAAAGGTGTAACACTTGTGAAAAGCTCTCATTTCCCGCATATGGCAAACATGGGTGACAGCGGCTTCTGTATTACATTACCATGCAATGCGTCCATGTCTGTATACCCAGATAATCAAATTTCTAATTACAGAACAAAGTTAGCAAAACCGATCGATTTGAAAGGTGATTGGGAAGTGGGGTTGGTGGAGTTTCAATACCCAAGAACATGGAAAATGTTTGATGATGCTGATGCAACATTTATAGTAAATGATAAAAAATTGGGGAAAACAACGCAAATAACGCTGCCCACAGGGTATTATAACAACATATCCATGTTGATTGGTGAAATAAATTTTCATCTAACAACACATTCTATAGTTCTTGGCTATGACCAAATAAAACAGAAAGTTTATATTAAAACGAGACCTGGTGTGGGGTTAATATTTGATGGAAAACTAGCCATCATTCTAGGTCTAAAACCCGGTGTGATGCTGGAGTCTGCTGTGGTTAAAACAAGCGACCAGGAAACCTTTCAGAAACAGTATGCGCCGCACGTGGCTGACATCTATGGGGCTTTCTACACATTCTATGTTTACACCGACATCATCGATTACCAAACAGTTGGTGATAGCTTTGTGCCACTGTTGCGGTGTGTACATATATCAGGGAACAACAACGATGTTGTCACTGTTAGATACAACAAGCCACACTACGTGTTGACAACCAAGACACACATTACAGATATAGCTATAGAAATGAAAACAGACCAGAACCAGCATGTAAATTTTTCCTATAGGAAGGTGGTTGCAAAATTACATTTTAGACCAGTAAAACACCCTATCAGGTTTTAAATGGAATCTTTCAACATGCACGCCATGGACCCTGAACGCTATGTCTCTTACTACCAAAATCAAGCAGGTGGTGTTATGCCTGGATATGCGGGTAGCCCTGCAATGTATGGAGCTGGATTTGGGGGGATTTTTAGAAATTTATTCAGAATGGCTATACCATTGTTCAGGAGGGGTTACAGTATAGCCAAACCGCATTTAAAAACCGCTGCTAAAAATATTGTACGCGACATAGTCAGCCATGGGGTGACACGTGTGATGCGCAGCAACCAGGATGGTTCTGGTACGATGGTGATGGCTCGAAAATCTGTGAAACGACCACCTGGTAAGAGGCGTGGTCGACCCTCAAAGAAAACCAAGCGAGAGACTAAAAAACACATAGTTTCAAAAGGGAAGAGAAAGGAGAAACAAACCACACGACCATCCAGTAGAAAGGCTATAAACACCATTTTCTGATCATGGCGCTACTTCATCGTATGTCTGAAGAATGTATTAAATCAGAATTGGACTTGTTTACAGTACCTTTAACACGAACAGCTATCGAGAAGAACACCTATGTTGAAATTCCACCGCATTCGGCAATATCAGACACCGGTCCTTTGGAATTTTTCATAGCCGGACATGGCGAAGATTATACAGACCTGAATAACACACTCTTGTACCTCCGCCTTAAAATCACGAAACCTGACGGCAGCGACATAGACGATGGCGCCGCTGTGGGGCTGATAAACTACCCTGGAGCTACAATATTTTCACAGGTCGACGTATCCATCGGTGACAGGTTGATATCACAGAGTTCAAGCACGTACCCTTACCGCAGCATCATAGAATGTCTCGCCAACTATGGTCGGGACACCCTGGAAACGGCGGGTCATATGGATGAAACAAACCCCGCTAGAAACAACAACGGTTTGACCAAGAGGGCCTTGTTTACAAACGCTAGTAATGTGGTAGAACTGTTGACGCCAATTCATAGTGACATATTTTTTCAGGAGAAATTAATGCTGAATGGCGTCGATATAAAAATTCGCATGATACGTAATAAGGATGAATTCTGTCTAATGCGAAATGATGCATTGGCTTATAAAGTAAACATTCTCTCTGCATCTTTATTTGTCAAAAAGGTGTCGGTGTCACCAGCTGTGAGGCTAGGACATGCCCAGGCATTGTTGTCAGCAACCGCTAAATACCCAATCGATAGAGTGTGCCTAAAAAACTTTTCAATACCCGCTGGAACAAGTGTTTCTAACAAAGAAAACTTGTTCTTGGGGACACTTCCAAAATCTATGATATTAGCGATGGTTGACAATGATGCATTTACAGGCGCATACAATAAAAACCCTTTTGCATTCAAACATTATGATTTGGAATTTCTAGCTGTGTATGTAGACGGACAACAATATCCAGCTAAACCGCATCAACCTGACTTCCATTCAGGGTCAGCCGTACGTGAATTTTATCAGCTGGCTCTTGCATCTGGAAGACATCTGAAAAACCAATCTTTGCCCATTGATAGGTCAGATTTCCTACAGGGCTATACTCTGTATGCGTTTAATCTTACACCTACGAAGAATGCAGTCAACATGTATCTTTGGTCAAATCGGGTAACATAAGACTGGAGGCGCACTTTAAACAACCCCTTCCACACACCATAAATTTGATTGTGTATGCCGTTTTTGACAGTATCATTGAAGTGTCTAATCGAAGACAAGTTTTAGTGGATTTTTACTAATGAACACGTTAGAGCTGACTGATATCATGGACAAAGTGGCCGTCAACACACATTTTCTTGGTGTATTAGCATGTGACCAATTACCAACAAATACCATAAGGAAATTACCAACAATGGTCATTATTAATACACACACCTCCGACCTCCCCGGAGAACACTGGCTCGCTGTCTACATAAATAAGGATCGTGTCGGTTGTTTTTTTGACAGTTTTGGAAACGGACCAGACTATGTCAGGTTTCCAAAAATGATTAGTGATTTCATTAAGACATCGTGTAGAACACAGCGATACTCGACCAGACAAGTACAAGATTTTACATCAACCACATGTGGTCAACACTGTGTGTTTTTTTTTCTACACCATATGGTAAATGGCAGACATGGGAACAAGTCACTAAGTTGCAAGTAACAAGTAAATCTCAAGTCTTAAAAATCAAGTCACGAGTCAAGTCCCAAGTAAATACAAGCAAGTCTCGAGTCAAGTCCCAAGTCAATACAAGCAAGTCTCGAGTCAAGTCCCAAGTCAATACAAGCAAGTCTCAAGTCAAGTCCCAAGTCTTAAACTTCGAGTCCTAGTCAAGTCACCAGATGTCATTTTAATATTTCACATAACTGATGCAGCTGATTTGTAGTATATTAAACTGACATTAATCATAAGTGTTTTTAAAGTTTGTATTTAGTATAACAAAAACAACTTGCATCATCTCAAACAGTTCAAACAACAAAGTGCTATTTTACTTAACAGGAACAAGTAGTGCAAATCGTTAATTAAATAATTTGAGGATTAAATAACCTGCAAAGTACTGTGCAGTAAACAAAGTACAAAGTACTTACTGTAATCTCTAATAGATATGTACTAAACGCAGTATGGAAAAATGAATGTGACATTATACCACAGTTTACAGCAACAAAAAGTCAAGGTTTATGGATTAAAAAAATTAGGAAAGGACAAGAATATCATATGATTCATATAAATTTCTGTAAACAGGCTAACAAAGTACACTAAATCATTGTTTCTCAACCCTGGCCCTGGAGGCCCACTGCCCTGCACTTTTTATTGTTTTCCCTTCTACCAACACATCTGATCCAACTAATCACCTCATAACCAGCCCATTACTGAGTTAAAATAGGTGTTGAAGCAGGAAAAAACACTAAAATGTGCAGGGCAGTGAGCCTCGAAGGCCAAGGTTGAGGAACACCACACTATAACGAAGTAGTAGAACACATTCCACCTACAGGAATTTTTAATGACATCATTAATGACACCATTAATACATTAATATATGGACCTGTAATATATATATATATATATATATATATATATATATATATATATATATATATATATATATATATATATATATATATATATATATATATATATATAAAAACAGCATGTATATATATAAATATATAAATATATATATATATATATATATATATATATAAAAACAGCATGTATATATATAAATATATAAATATATATATATATATATATATATATAACAGCATGTGTGAACTGCTGTGTTTGACACTTTTCTGCTCTATGCTAATTTACCACGTCGAGGCTGAGATGCTGTGGTTCCTAAACGCTTTTATTTTCAGTAAAATCTCTCACAGTGAACGGTGTGAGAGAGGGACGAACAGAGGACAACAGCTTTGTTTACATTCGCTGTTGTTTATTATTATGTCGCTACGTTTGCTAGCTTGCTAACTGCTAACTGCTACACGCGAAATATACACAGCACAGACTTACTGTTCTTTGTGCAGCCTCAAATGTCGAGTTTGAAGTGAAGCACCTCCATCTGTGATCTTGACTCCACATGTCTTGCATACCGCAGTTCTTCTTTTATTTACTACATTATAATCTTTGTAAGTGAACAGGATTATTTTTGGGAGCATGTTACTCGTCTTCTCCGCACAAATTCAACACTGGCGCCCCCCTCAAAGCTTCCCGTGATTGGCTGTACGGTTACGGCTTTACTTGTTGCTAGGTTACGGATCATCTGCGCTGAGCGGCTCAGCTCCCTAGCGTTCCAGCGCCATTTAATATAAAATGATCCAATTATGTTCAGTTTTACTTATTCATTATGTTAAAGTAGGGTTGTCAAGTCTTTTCGAGTCTTAAAGCTCAAGTCCGATTCCAAGTCCAAGTCAGTAAAGGTAAAGTCTAAGTCAAGTCGCAAGTCTTTAGTAATGTTGTCGAGTCAAGTCACAAGTCATCGGTTTAGTGACTCGAGTTGGACTCGAGTCCAAGTCATGTGACTCGAGTCCACACGTCTGGTAAACGGTTCCAGTTACGAAGATGTGATGTCTAGATATAGTTTTGACTTAATAAAAAATGACAATATGGTTTCAACTTTTGTGAAAAAACTGTATCCGTGTATTTGTAAGAATAGATTGTTTAAGTGTGTACAACATGTTCAAACAGGACAGATGTATAATGTATAATTTGTGTTTCTGTGCAATGTGTTGATTGATAAATAAAAACAAAACAAAACAAACAACTTCTGCATAGTCTTTTATTTACAAATATATAAAACAACAAAGTTTTTGAATAAATTTCAAACAATATTTACATAGTATGATAAAAACAAACAAATAAGAAAACACATAAACAACAATGTTAGAAGTCTAACCATTTACTTCTGTCTATAATGGGGGAGACAAAGACTGGGGTTTCAACACTCTTAACCAGTGTTTGTGCAATGTCCTTTTGCTGTGTATCGTAGCCATCAGGGTTTCTATTTTTTTTTTTTTTACTTATTTTTTCTCTAACATGTTTGTTTGGTACAGTAGACATCGGTATATTTAGGATAGCAAAAGCTTCTAGGAACTCACCCCACCCCCGGGGTCTTCGAGCATCACTAACCAGGTGTGGTGCTGTGATACTTTTTACCAAATCCAGAATATGTGAACCCGGGACCATTCGGCCGTTTAAAACAAATTCTCCCAATTCATTCCAAGAAGACACATCTTTTGATTTAGACATTTTATCTAAAACATACTCGACATTCTTCTTGCTTTGTGAGGGTACATTTCTAAGAACATCAGGCTCACCATCAGGCTCAACATTTGTCACCGTATTAACATTGCTTGCGGGCGGCAATGACAGTGTTAAAGTATTGGTTTCCATTTCACCCTGTTTGACGATGGTTAAATATCGCTGCAAAACAGAGGCGTAAAGCTTGGCCTTCTCATGGGCATCAAGATTGTTCCTGCCTAAAATATTTCGTATAGACACATCCAAGTCATTTTCCACCACTTGTCTGATTGACCCAGGTGAATGATCATTCCTCAGCTTATCCAACTGGTGTTGTGGTACCAAAAACATTTTTTCGGCATACTCCATACTTTCAGTTTATTTGGTTATCAAACTCGTTATGAAAGGCAAGGCCACGCTCAACAATGGTAGAAGAATCCCACCTCCTTTCTGATTAATAACGTTCTTTTTTCATGAAACAGTGACCTTTTTTATCTGCAAAAAATGTTATTTCAGACTTCTTCTTCTTTAGCGACCGATACTGTTTTGTTGTGAGAGGTATGGTACCATTAAGCACGTTAAAGGCTATCTCACACAGGGTTAAGATGAGTTCATTAGATGCCGTTTGTAAAATAACACGTCTCTGTGCTGGTTTGGCTTTAAATAGAAGTTTAAGAAGCGACAGGTTTCTATATAGTCTGTCAGACATATCGACCTATCTGTGTTTTTTAATGTAAACAACAGGTCGGTTTGAAAGCAGATCAGTTCTGAGACGAAAGTCTTCAGGAGTCTTTGCTTTGTAATCGATCATGAGATAACCAAATGGCTCTTTTACCGCATTTTGAAAACACTCCATGAAAAACTTTGTGTCACCTGGGTACATTTGTCTACCTAACACTCCGACCTGATTGTTGTCTCTAGGATTTTTAAATAATATCAGATAATTTGTGTTCAAACTGATAGTCCTGCTAGACTTTCCTTGAAAAAACAAATTCTGTATTAGGTAAATGACACTCAAGTTTCGGTGATGTACATACTGTGTAAACGCCTTCTCAACCTCGGCGTTATTGCTAGCATCTTTCATTACATCATCAATAATCAATAAATTAGTTCTGTTAGATGGTAGAAGTGCATCATCGTTTAATGTTGTTGGGATCCCCTGAACAAAATTAATGTTTCTTATTTTTAACATATCATCGTAAAGCGGTTGCCAACAGTCATAAATGTACACTATGTTTTCTATTTTCTTTGAAACCATCTCATCAGTACGTTCAATTAAATGTTTTACAAAAAATGTTTTCCCAGAATTTGACGGTCCACTTATTACACAAGAAAAAGGATGTTGTAATCTAAAATCAAAACTACCAATATCGCGCACCCCGCGATAGTCTTGGAAATGTTTAGTATCCATAAGGAAGTGTTAAAATCAGACAACAGGACCCGTTTGTTGTATACGACTTTAAAGCGCTTCACCACTGACTTATTTTTCAGCGTGAGGTTCTTTTTATTTCGTACGATGCCGTCTGCACGAGCCAGAATGTGTCGACTACTGTTTTGATTCAACAAGTAATGGTCAACAAGATCGATCAGTGTGTCGAGTCTAACAACTTTAGAATTTTCCGAATTTAGTGTAATACCCTTAGCCTTCATACATGTTTTACCAACAGCTGTGCGATAACCATATGTCTTAGGACCTCCCGAGCAGAACTCTGTAATGTAATCGTCACCGCCAATCTCATCTGTTAAATCACCTAAGTAGGGCCCCAGAGGTGGTTCCCAGTCACCATCGCGAGAAACAAAAATAACACTGTCAGTGTCGCTGTACAACAGTCTATCGCCCAGTCTATCCATCAGATCATACAATTCTAATCGCGCATGTGCGGTAGTAAAGGCTCCGAGAAAGACATTAATGTCACGTGTCGGGCAATGGTCCCCGTCGGAATAACACCACTGGATCAATGCTGTAGTATCAGAGACAAATGAAAAGTGTTTGACGTCGTATCCATCGGCAAAGATATGTTGTGAAAACTGTTCAGGGTCTGTCAACAACTCAGACACGGGCAAGTTTTCCCTCATTGAAAAACGACCCCACAAGCTGTTCAACAACAATTTGTTAATAGACCTGCGTGCTGGGTTAAGACATATCTTGTCAGGATTCAGCTGAATCTTTTCCTTTTCAAAATAATCCCTGATGTATTCAGCCTTCTCCTCCTCTGTAACAGCCTGTGCTGGGTAACCACTTGCTTCCTGTTTATACTGTAAAAAATGTCTTTACGTACTCACAGAATAACGTCTCTGAACTGTCTGGAAAATGCCACACCTCGTGGATTTTGACTAACACATAGCCCTTCTCAACGGCCTTCAGCAATTCAATACTAACCCAAGTCCCCGTGATGGATCTGTCTTCATTATCATGAACACACTGTGTGGCTTGATTCTCTGACTCAGCGCATGTACGACAGAGTGGGAACATTAATTTACCATTACAACGGTATGGTAAAACAGGGTGTAGGAGCTTTCTAGGTGGATACACGGTTGCCTTGACAAGTCCGTAGTATTCCTCAAGAGGTCCGAAATTTTTGAAAATGACTTTTGGATGACCTACTGGGTATTTCTTCCTGGCCTGACAGAATGGATACAAACTGGTAAAGTCCAAGTATCTGATTTTCTCACCCTCACTAGCTTTGTGGTACAGCTTGTATGCGTTGGTTCTACCCCCAAAAAGTGCATCTCTCGGTTTCAATCTTTCAGGCTGTGTGTACGTAGACATAAATGTCACAACATCCAAATCAAACCTCTTAGCATTAGCCCACTGACATTCACACAAAACTTCAACCTCCAGACCATATGCACGAACAAGTACCTCCACCTTGGTATTAAACTGCTTTCGTAATTCGCCGTACGACACCTTCGACACTGGATGGACATGGTTGTGACTGTAACGACATTCATGACCATGATGCATACATCCGTTAAACTCCAAGGCTTTTCGTACACCATCCTTTTCGTAGTAACCATCCACATGGTACACACCAAACTTCATCTCACCATGGGTTAGGGCGTGGTGAACGTCTACATCTCTTGTGCTTTTAACAAACTCAAGCCATTCAATAGAAACATTCGAAAAAGTTTTGTGTTGGTTAACGTACGCATTGTTGTGTGTCAGCGCTAGTGTGTCTTTTGGAAGAAAATGTGTCTTGTACACGGCCATGCAACACTTTTGTGTTGTATAATTAAACGGGTCCAATTTTGTACACCGGATGAACTCGTCACGATACTTAATGCATGCCTCACGTAGTAAAACAACATCGTTCCTACCATAAACATACAGCTCCTTTTTGAAGTCAAACACACCACCAGAGACAGTGTTGTACCACTCGTCAAACTGTTTTCTGTCTTTATCGTTCATTGTGTCGTAGCCATAAAAACTCTTGGCGGGGTACGGACCTGCGTAGTTTTCATTTTGTTTCAGGTTAAACTTGTGTGGAAAGTGGCCTTTCTCTGAACATGTTAAATTTAACGCTGACGCAGTCTTGGCTAAACGCATCGGGATAAATGAATACGAGTCAATGTAGCGCTGTTTGTACGCCTCGTCGTACATTGAGATCAGTCTACACCCCATCATTGTGATTCTGATGGCAATCCCCACTTTAGAAAAATATTCCAATAGCAAGAAATTGTCAAAACCAGCCGCATTGTGAGCCAACCATGTGTAACCCTGATATTTGGGACGTCTAAACTCTTTGACAAGTCGCGCGACGCAGTCCGACCCTTCTGCTGTGAACTCTCTACCGTCATACGTAATTGCACAGACAAAATTTGCTTCATGCTTGCCGTTTTCAACTCGCGTCTCAAAGTCAAAAAATATGTATGATGTGCTGGGTTCTTTTAATTTGATTGGTTGTATGTAACATTCATGTACGGTATCCGACACTAATTCGTCACCGCAATGAACACAACGCCCTGACAGGCATCGGTGGGGTTTTGGCTTTGTTAAACTAACATGATAACGACGTCCGCATTTTTTTACAGTACTTGGTCAGGTCGCATGAGGAAGCCATCACTCCTGTAGTCGGCTGTTGTTTCTTTTTTTTATGCTGTTCATAACAGTAGTCAGATTTGCAGTAGCGTAAGCAGTCGTTGCAATATTTGACACGCCGGGGTTTAGTGTGACACAAAGCGTCTTGACACACATTGCAACAATATTTACAGCTATGATCCATTGCCGATGTATACCCCTTATAGCAAAACTTGCAAACATACGGCACACCCATGAACGCTTTCAAGTTTTTTACCATGTAATAATGACCATCATGGAGGTACAAAAACACTGTCTTGGCATGTGGTTTGTCATTTGTTTGATACTTTTCTAAACCTCCGGAACTACTCTTGTGGAACACTACTATTTTAATACCAAACTTGTTTTCGAATTGAGCTACATCATTAAAACCGACTCTGTGATCACGTGTGTAGCCAGCGCTCGTCTGTATCTGATTAGCTATAGCTTCTAACACGTTATGAGGCACATGCGGGTTCAGAAAATGAGCGATGCAGATAGCAAAACACAGGTTGTTTGAGATGTTTGTCGGGCAAAAAAGATTTAACCTGTTCTTATTGATGACCTGATCGTGTGCTAGGTCACGCAGCTTACGCCGAACACCGCCATTTTTACTCATAGCTATGGTGACTGTCAATATCAAATTATTGTCTGTTTTAACACCTTTGTTGCTCTGCATAACCCTTTCAATAGCATCTGAAAATCTGTCAATGCTATAACCATCTCTTGAAGACAAGATAACATTTACATCGGATGTTAAACTATCGCCTCTTAGTGTAACATCAATAACGCTACCATCACCAGCCAACACCCGAGAGAATGAAACAATGTCTGACAATACATCATGCACATAGGTTGCATATGAGGCCATGTCTGCGGTCGGTGCCTCGCGAAAATTCAATGTCCTGTGTAGCACAATGCTGTTAAACCTACTTCTCGGCACTACGGTATAACCATCTACAAGGCCGCCATACCTCACCAATTCCGCTATGTCGCTATCAGACAAACCATAGTTAGGAGTTGTTGGGTCGAGTGATCTATGTGACTGTACACCAGCTCCTGTCTGCTCTGTGTTTATGTGTGTTGCGTTATGTTGCGTGTGTGCTATATCACATCTGCGACGTTTTGTTGACGGATTCTGTGTTGTGGCATTTCTATGTGACAAATGTCCGTTCAATGTGTTTTGTAGAACATTAGTGGTAAGTTGTCTATCAACATTTGTGTGTGGCGAGAATGTGTCTTGTAAACCATTACTTGGTGCTATTGTAGACATATACAGCTCCTGTAAACAAGACATTCGTCTCTGTAAAGACATCTGATGCCACGTATCATCATTTGTTTCGCTAACACACGGATTGTTGTCTGACTCCCGACACCTTTTAGACCCCATTTTGTTGTTTGTTTTCTATTAAATATATATATATATATATAATAATGAGATGGTTTATTGAATGAGTTGGTAAGTAAAACATATCAAACCTAACAACACCTATGTTGTTGAAGAATCAGCAACATCCGAAAGTTTCAACTCCAACACTTTGTTGAGGCTATATAACACATTTGTGAAAGAAATCAAATGCTGTTTCAGTTCTTTACACTCGGTGTCTAGCGCTTGAATACGGTTAAATATATGATAATGCTGTTTACGACATTCATGCACAAATTTCTGATGCTGTTGATTCTGTTTTTGAATTTGTTCGGTTAATTTCTTTATAGTGTTTTTAGACCTACGTTGAAGAGCCGCTTGTCTACGTTTCTCAATGGTGTTTTTAACAACCTCTTGTCTCAACAAAAGTCTAAGATCCTCATTTTCGCCAGAAGGGTAAGGACCGCTTACTTGTTTTTCATGTTCCTGATTTGCTCGCAAGTTTTCCCCATCAATGTCTCTCAGATCTCCCAGTAATACACCCAGTCCAACATCCAGCACAGCTCCGGCATCCACTGTTTCAGGCACCTTTTCTGCAAAACTGTTTTCATTCCATGCATGCAACAACTCGTCGGTCCATCCAGCAGTGTCCAGATCGGTGTACCCATGTACGGTGTTCACAGTATGGTCGTTGTTGTGTAAATCTGTAAAGAGTCAAGAAAAACATTACATACTCACACACACACACACACACACACACACTCACATGCACACAACTATCGCCGCATCAGTACAATATAGCAAATAGACACATACCTGATGATTCACGGTTACCCCCAAATGTATGGAGTCCTTCGTGTGAAACAGGGCCTACTTCTCCAAAGGCTTCGTTTTCACAATTGTATGTACACCCGGGGCTGCTTGTTAAGCATGGGTTGAATGCATACGGCGCAGATACGTCGTTGTGGACTAACACTTTATGTGTATCACAGGCCAAAGGCGTCGTGGGGATGGCCTCAAACCCTGGAGGTGTTAAGAGACCCGTTGTTTCAACTAGACGGGTCAATCCTACTACAAAAAAACATATGAATTAGTGTCACACAACACAACCCCCGACACAAAAACAAAACTACAAAGCGTCTGTTTACTCACCAAGTGGATTTTCGTAATCCGATGTGTTTGCAACTCCTGTAATAACACGGGTTAAGGGATTACTTTGATTAACATCAACAACTACATGATTTAAATAAATATCAATAATAAACATAATAAAATATGAAAGAATTTACCAAGTTGTGACAATCCTTCAATGCTCCTAATAGCAAGAATAGTTTCAAGCTCGGATGTACCTAGACCGATGAAAAACCTGTTAAACAAGACAATTGAAACGCTATTTAAAACGTCTACAACAGAAAATGTTAAATTCTGTAAAACACACTTTAAGTCTGTAAAACACACACTTACCAAAAACGACGGCCATGTTGCTCCCGATTGTGATGATTCCGTGGGTGAAATGCCTGTACCGCAACGCCATCTATATACCCAGTTTTTCTCAAGACACTCCCAGGATATAGTCTATTGAAATCCTTTGTGTTTGATTGGTTGGTGCTTATAGGTGTAATTACATCACCAGAACACACCCCCCCGCAATCAGACACACACACACACACGCACACATCCAGAGTTTGCAGACCTTTATTCTAACATCAAACAACTTGATACAAGCCATGCAGACGTCTTCAATACATAGCAGAAGACACAATCACACCTTTTAATTTTTTACACAGCAGGGGTTGGCGACATGACCCCCACACCAGAGCAGAACCCGCTGACACACTCAACAACCCCCCTCCCATCATAAATCTTGTGGGGTAGTGGCGGGTGTGGTGTATCGACATGCTGACAAGACAGCCAGCTTGTCAAGCAACTCGACCTGTCAATCAAACCGACCTGTCAATCAAACAACCCTGCCACAGAGGGGTCATAAATCAAGGGTCAT